>JAAEAF010011164.1:0-18573 GCA_011037195.1 Triatoma infestans
TTATAATACTTCCTCTTACTAGGAGTAAGAGAAAGTAATAATCCAAATATTAACAATAATCGATACACAATTATATAATGTCAAAAAGCATCCTGATAATGGGCGAACACCTGAAACCTGTCGATGACCACACAAAAGTAGTATACTTCTTCTTCTTCTTCTTATTCTTCACCTTATCTACCCGAAGGTGTAGAGGTTTCACAAAAATTTCGCCACTGATCTCTATTTAGCGACAAGCTTCTGGCGCTTGCCCAATCGCTGCCTCTGGCCGCAATTATCTTCTTCACATTGTCCTCCCAGGTCCATCTCCTTCTTCCTCTCGATCTTTTACAGTAAGTTTCACTTCAAGAGCTTTTCGGGTTATCCTGCTTTCCGCCATTATGCACACGCACCCGAACCACCTCAATTGCCCTCTTTCCACAATTTGGATAAGGGGTTCAACTTTGAGAGCTGTTCGAATTGTGGCATTTCTTATCCTGTCTCTGTTCGACTTCCCCTCGATTTTCCTGAGGTACCGCATCTTAGCTGCTTGGATGTGGCTCTTTTCATTTTCTTTCAGGGCCCAGGATGCGTAAGTGAGTGTTGGAACACAAATTGGCCGATAAACCGCCAGTTTTGTCTCTTTTGAAACTTCCTTTTTGCTAAAAGAAATTCTTATTAAAGGCGTAAAATATCTTTCCTGCAGCATTTAGCCTTTGGTTAAGTTCGTCGCTCAACTTGCTGCTGACATTAAGCGTTACTCCGAGGTATTTAAAGGAGGACACTTGTTCAATTTCGTGGCCATTTACTGCAATATTGGCTTCTATTTCTGCTAATCTTGGACACTACCATGCACTTCGTTTTCTTCAAGCTTATTTCCATGTTTCTCTTCTTCGGACGTCGGAGTTGAAGCAGCAGACTATCACGGAAAATATCTCTGATGCTTTCCAGCTCTGCGGAACCAACCACAACAAACATAGAAGCATTGATAGAATTTCAAATTTTAAGAAAATCCGATTATCGGAATTGAGATTTTTTTTTTTTTTGGAAATTATCTTGAAAACGGGGATTACAAGTGCTTCTTTAAACTTGGAATGTTTACGGAATAAAATAGAAACGTTAATACTTTTTTGAATTTTTTTTTTTTTCTGAAAACATTAATTTTTAGAGGGTAGTGTCAGTTTGTATAGAATTTAAAATTTGCACATACTTTAAATTCAACATAAAGCCGTCCTGGCGAAAAAAAAAAGTAAAAATTCCCAACACTATTTTTTATGGCCAGCTCAATAAACATTGCAAATTTAAAGAAAAAATTTCTTGATTAAATTATATTATTAATTAGAGAAAGAAAGTCATGTGATGTTTGAATCACACAATCTTCTTCTATTGGCGCAACAGGCGCATGTAGCTGCCCTTGGCCTCCTCGACAATCGCCAGCCATCTCTCTCTATCCCGGGCGTGCAACACACTTATGTTTAACTTTCTTATGTCCCTCCGCACGCTGTCTTTCCATATATTCTTGGGGTGTCCCCTTGGCCTTACTCCATCAGGTGATTCCTCGTATATCTTTTTTGCAATTCTGCAGTCTTCCATCCTCAGGAGGTGTCCAAGCCATCTCAGCCGCTGAATTCTTATCTGCGCTGACAGGTTTACATCTTTGTAAAGATCATATAATTCCTTATTTTTCCTTCTACGCCAGACACCGTTCTCACATATTCCTCCAAATATTCGTCTCAACACTTTTCGCTCAAACCGGTCCAACAGATTTGCTGACGAATTCTTGAGCGTCCATGTTTCAGAGATGTAAGTGAAGACTGGCCTTATAAGGGTTCTTTATCTTGGAGGAGCGGCTTACGAGCTGGCTTTTCAGGACTCTGGCAAACGCAAAATACGCTTTATTCCCAGCAAGGATCCTCTTCCTTATCTCCTCATTCTCTTCTAAATCTTCGTTTATTGCAGAACCGAGGTATTGGAAGCTGTTTACTGCTTCAAAGAGGTAATCACCAACTACATAATGTTGCGGGCGATGGACTGACACTTTTCTCCTCAGCACGAAGACCTTTGTCTTCTTTTCGTTGACAAAGAGGCCCATCCTCCTTGCTTCATTATCTATTTTTTCAAATGCCTCCTTCATACTTAAACGCGATCTCCCCACAATGACAATGTCATCTGCATGATTGGGTCCCCTTGCCTGAGCCCTGACATGATTCGGAACGAGTCTGAAATGCCCTGCGGGCAGTTTACCTTGCTAAATGTTTTCTGCATGGAGCACTGGACTAGCTTTATCAGCTTGGACGGAAACGCCATTTCGGTCATCGCAAAATACAGCTCTTCCTTCGCATAGTATCCATAGGCCGCCTTGAAATCTACAAACAGTATCCACATCGTTTTGCCGTGCTCGTACATTTTTTTGCAGACCTGCCTTAAAATAAATATCTGGCCGATTGTGGATCTATTGCTGCGGAAGCCTCCTTGATATTCTCCGAGTTTCCTCTCGGCATATGGCAACAACCTATTGTAAAGTGCTATGGAATCACACATAGTGATTCCATTTTACTAGAAATTCACTTTTTCAGACTTAGTTGGACTTCAAAGACACGAGTGCAAGACTACCTATATAATTCAACAATAATAGAAAGTAAAAATCTGTAAATTTATTAACACTGTTTGTTTATATATGCTGATGAATACAATTCAGTTAGTTAGTGACAAAGTTGAAAGTAATGTAAAAGAAATAGAAAGGGGTATATATATATTTTTTTTTTTTGTTATTTTTTACTTTTTAATTTAATTGCAATCCCAAGCTTAGGAGATCGTATTTAGTTTTATCGAGTAGAGTTATAGGAATGCGTTTCAAGATAGAGTCCTTCATTCCACGGATCAGACTATAAAAACTAAACCGGAGAAGGGAAGGTGATTTTATTTATTTATTTGTTGTTTTTTTTTTTCTTTCTTTCTTTTTAATTTTAACAAGGAGTGGGAGAGAATGAGGAGGAGGAGAAGAATGTTAAGAAAGAAATGATTCAAGGGAGATAGAGTAACCCGGACAAACTTACCGACTGGCTATCCAGAATTATTTTTTTTTATTTATTTTTCTCTTCTATCTAGCCGTGAGACTGTAGCTCATTAAAAAGGTCCCGCTTGAGCACGTCAACTAATTAGGACCGATATATATATATATATATATGTATCCATCTACTCTAAATGAAAGCACTCCAATAATTCTGTTTAGGCACCCCGTTTCCCTGACTATATATATATATATATTTTTTTTCTTTAAAGCAGTCCACTTAATTCTTCCTTGTAGATATGACATTAAAACTTACATACGTGACTGCAAGAATCCTACTAAAATAATGGTTTAATGAGAACTACTCCATTTAGCAAACTTGCAAATATTGTAGGAAATATGTAGAAGAAAAAAAAAAAAACATGTTCTATATGAAGAAATACTCTTTGCTACTTTCTCTTACTAATGTAAGAGAATTGTGACAGTGACAAACTGTTGAAATTAGTTTTCCCACAATATACAGGGTGTTTTTTGTAAAAGAATGACCCGATTTTGAAAATGTTATAATTACGAAACAATTGGCATTCCCTAGGAAGGAAATATATGTGTTGTTCGAATGGGCATGATCTAAAGTTTTAAAGAATTGCCACTAGATGCCAATCCTAGGTGCGTTTACCTTGTTTATAACCACAAGATGGCGCCCCCACAACAGAAAGTTTTTTTTTTGCGTGCTGCAGTTTAACAAGACTAAGGCAGTGATTGCAATCCCAGCGTACTTTTCATGGCTTTAGGATTGATCCAATTTTACCTTATAAACGAGTGAAAACAATTGTGCGGAAAAGTTAACGTCCAAAAATTAATTAAGAAACCTGGAATGAAGACCTGCGAGGAGGGGGTAACAAAAAACACCATCAAGAAATAACAAACTAATAAAGCTCTATTTATTAAGATCTTGCATCACCAATGTCCATAATACAGTAATATTTTTTAAACGCTCCGCACAGAGCTTAAAGTAGAATAGAGGCTTGATGCTATCTGTAACCCAATTGGAAGCAACTGTGGTAGCGTGGTTATTGAGAAAATACAGTTCGGACGTACCCTATGGTCGGACAGCAAGTTCCATGTCCGTTTCCATGAAGTCGGGTGTCAATTTTCAGATCGGAGGACCATAAGGATTAACCTTAACCTTGACCAAATGGTGCGAAAGATTATGCGTCTGCAGTGGTTTGTCGACTTACCAGGCGAAACAGCTATTCTCGTATAAAAAAAAGGTGCTTAGTTCTAGTTTCAGCCTTGCAGTAAATGGAAAACCTGTTAATAGTCAAGTTCCTGAATTTAACCACTCTGAACAAAAGGTCTTGCCAAGATTTATTTTACCTTTAGATTTAGGTTAAAGTGCAACACTTAAATATATAAAGGTAAGTAGCTCGAAAGAGTGAAGAATATATAATACTCAAGAATAGTAATAAAGAAATACAGAATAAGAGCTACATTACCCAATAAGTTGAATCTTTACCAGTACCACAAGCTTGGTACATGCGATTTGAAGTAATATGTGTTGTGAGAATAAATTGGCTGAAAACTGGTTTGAAGTATCCAAATAGCCCAGCTTGGTAAAATGACGATTCAGCAGATAAGAGACTAGAATCGACTTTAAAATTGTGCAACTGCTATAGTTGATGGTATTTCTGAGCTGTAGGGCCGAAAAAAAGTATGTTTCCACTAACAAAAACGCATAAGTAACTCTGATAACGCCACGCACACACAGAGGCGAGAAAAAGTGCAATAATGGGGGAATAGAGAAGTAAAGTGACGCCTTCCTTGGTGGACAGACAAAAGTGTTCGTACGCCAATGGACGAATTTGATTGGCTGAAGTTAAGACTAATAGTGCCTGAGCTGGGCTCAAATAGAGGCTTTGTAGCGCTACAGTCAAAATAATAAAAATATTACACACTTAAAAAATTATTAGAGATTATTATAAACACAATATTAGGAATCCCACGAAGTGAATAGTAAAATCCGCCTGGCAGCCAAAAAACCAACTGCCACATGAAATCCAAGTAATTTAAATTCGTAGGATTTTAAGTAAGCAACAACAATTCTGCAAGCTTTTGAACGGAGCCCACGAAAGTCTACTTGCCACACAAGCAGAGAACTTCCTCTTTGTGTTGACGATAAAAGGAAACATGTTGACTTCAGCAATGTTCTATTAGAGAAAATGGAAGACGACAGATTTTTTTACCGCGCTTAATTTTCAGTGATGAAGCTACATTTCGTGTTAGCGGTAAAGTTAACCGGCACATAACGTGCGCATATGGGGACTATCTTGAAATGCTTGTTTCCACAACTTCAGGAAGACACTAATGTTTCATATTCCAACAGAATGGAGCCCTACCCACACTGGCACAACAACATGCGATAATTTCTAAATGACATACTGCATCAACGGCTGCATATGACGCACTGGACCCTGTGACAATGCTGTATATTCTTGGCCACCAAGATTTCCAGACATGTCCCCATGCGACTTTTTCTTCTGGGGATACAGGAAGGAACTTTTTTTTCGTTCTTCCTTTAGCTCATGACCGACCGTAGATGAGCTGAAAAACAGAATAACAGCAGCACTGAAAAAGTAACCTTACGTGAAGTGTATGAGGAATTTAGCTATCGTCTAGATGTTGTCCAAGCGGCTGGTGCTGGACACATACAACATTTATAATAATATTGCTAAAACTAACTACAAAATTTGTCAATTACAATTTTGAAAACTGGAATAAGAGAAAGTTGTGTGAGTGTTTCACACCAGATTTTTTTTTTAATCTTCATACCCATTAGACTCGTCAAAATATGGATTTCCGATGATAACTTAATTATGAAAATATGACATGATCGCAAGAGTTCCTTCCCCTTCTTACAGGCGTAAGAGAAACTAATAAGTGTAAATAACGGCTACAATATCTTCTAGTTTATAACTATTAGAATATTCCCGTAATGAGAACAAGTTGGACTGCTTTATAATGGTAATATATATGCAGGGTGTCCCAAGGTATATGGATAACGACTTTTTCTCGGAAATTAAGATATCTAGAAAAAAACTAAAAAATACGTAACCCCGTAGTTTTTTGTCAGAAATCCAAATTTAATTCATAAATTTGTTTTGGTGCTTCGAGAAGCTAGATGATACAGACACCAACTTCATTTTTTCAAATGGGGAGGTGTGGTTTTTATTTAAGAAATAGATTCCTCTATTTTTTGTAAGAAAAATTTACTTGAACGTTTTTTTTTCTGTGAGCGATATTTTACAAGTTATGAATGAAAACATGATTCTTATAAGAAATTTCAAAATGATATTATAACGGTTTTTTTGATTGAATAAGAAGAAAAGTACTATTTTATTATTATTCACAGAAGGGGAGGGCAAAACCCTAAGCTATCCAAAGCCTCCCTGGGCCCATATAGCTACCCCTAAAGAATAACAACTACTGGGTCTGGAACAAAAGTCCAGGCCCAGGTTTTAACCATCTAAGTTTCACCACAGACCGAACAAATCGGACCAAAACCTTAAAAGGACACAGCTTAAGATCCTCTACCGATATCCTATTCCGGCCGAAGGTCCTAAACCTAATCTCCTCACAACCAAACAATTCGTCATCAGATGCATGGGTGTTTCCTCCTCAGTCTCACAAACTCTACAAAAGGGGTCAGGCACGAGTCCCATTATATAGAGATGTCTCCTTAAACCACAATGCCAAGTGAGGAATCCAACCAGATGCCTGAGGGAGGTCCGTGAAAGACATCGGACCCCGCTACTCAAAGCTCCGTCCAGGCCCCCAATGAGCATTAAGAAGTAAAGTATATTTTATATAAATTTTACTCCTCATTAATTACAGATCTTGCTCGAACTAGCCTCCACCATTAGAGATGCATATTTCTTTGGTCGGAAGGTACAATTGGCAGGAAAAGCATGTGTATGCATCTCTAATGGTGGAGGCCAGTTCGAGCAAGATCTCTAATTAATAAGGAGTAAAATTTATAATAAAATAGTACTTTTCTTCTTATTCATCAAAAAACCGTTATAATATCATTTTGAAATTTCTTATAAGAATTATGCTTTCATTCATAACTTGTAAAATATCGCTCACAGAAAAAAACCGTTCAAGTAAATTTTTCTTACAAAAAATAGAGGAATCTATTTCTTAAATAAAAACCACACCTCCCCATTTGAAAAAGTGAAGTTGAAGCCTGTATCTCGCTTCTCGAAGCACCAAAAAAAATTTGCAAATTAATTTTGGTTTTCTAACAAAAAACTACAGGGATACGTATTTTTTAGTTTTTTACTTTCTCTTACTCCTAGTAAGAGAATATTGTAATCTGTGTCAAATTTTCGATATCGAGTTTTCACCGGAAATTTCCGTTTGGTCCCCTGAGTCCAAAAAAGTGGTTTTTAGCAAATGGTCTGTGTGTGTGTGTGTGTCCGTGTGTCCGTGTGTGTGTATGTATGTATGTGAACAGCATAGCTCAAAAACGAAAAACCGTAGAAAGTTAAAACTTGATATTCCATTTAGGCATCACCGTGGGATCTGATACTACGTTATCTGTCAAAATTCCTCAACCGGAAGTACCACTTTACTAGTTAGATTTTTTACTTTTTTGCGATTTTCTCAAGAATGGCTCCGACGATTTTCTTTAAACTCGAATCATCAACCACACATACAAAGAGCTACAACTTTTATTTGAAATATTTCTCCGGGAAAATGCTCTGAAGGGCACTTTTGGGGGAGGGGTGGGGTTAGGTTTTCATCTAAAGTGCTATTTCAGTTTATTTCACAATTCTGTCATCTAAATAATGTTAATTAGAATTAAATATGTTGTTGAAATTCCGAGTTTGAAAAAAATCGGATAACCGGAAGTGCGTTTACTTTAACCACTTTACTAAATGATTTATTCACTTTTTCGCAATTTTCTCAAAAATGGCTCCGACGATTTTTATGAAACTTCGTATATAAACTAAACATGCAAAGATCTACAACTTTTATCTAAAACATTTCTCTGGGAAAATTCTTTTAAGGGCACTTTTAGGTGAGGGGTAGGGTTAGATTTTCATCTAAAGTGCTATCCTAGTTGATTATACAATTCTATCATCCAAACATAATTAGTTAGAAATAAATGGATGGCTGAAATTCCAAGTTTCAAGAAAATTAGTAAACCGGAAGTGCGCTTTTACTGAACAGTTTTTTCAGTTTTTTCGACGAATTTCATTAAATTTGGTACACAAACTATAAAATTTGTCAATTATCATTTTGAGAACTGGAGTAAGAGAAAGTTGTGTGAGTGTTTCACACCAGATTTTTTTTTTTCTAGCTATCTTAGTTTCCGAGAAAAAGTCGTTATCCATATACCTTGGGACACCCTGTATATCTAGCAACTGTACGGTTAAAGAATTAAAAAGACTCTTCAAAGACTTTGTATATATACAGTTAACATTACTGTTCAGGGAACACACGTTCAAGTGTAAGGTGATAATCGCGTGTGTTACTTGAGACGTCTCACTAACAAGTAGCAAAAAAACAAAACAAAAAACATTATAAAACAATGAGTATAATTTAGGGTTGCCAGGAAAAAAAAGGAATGAGCCAGGTGCGTGGGGCCCTGCGGCTAGAGCTTGTTTACTAACTCAGCGTTCTTCATCTCCGATTCACTGTACTCATGCCGGCATGTCGGGCACGTGGCCGCCTCAGGGCGCAACCCCGTTACACTACTTACTAACTGTTATGGGCTTCCGTATAAAAAAAAAATCCTACCGATATCTCACAAACAAAATGCATACACACGCGCAGGCTAAAAAACTATTTGCACAAAAGGATATCATTTCACTTTTCTCTACAACAGTGTGATATACAGTGACAGTAGTTACTGTTTTCCTGCCTAATTGTATACGATATTGAAATTACACAAATACAAGGCATTCACTTACCGCTTGTTAATACAATTAAATATATATAAAATGATAATTTTTTTTTAATATTTGAAATATTGTTCATTTATTCTAACATAAATATTCAGTATGTGAGGATGACTAACCTTTACCCAAGCAAGGTAATTTAAGTGAAGAGGCCGTCAATTAAACATAGAATCAACCCCTCTTATATTTGAAATTTAACACCATAGATTCCTCCCAAAACTAAATAAAAATCAACTTTTGTTGAAAAAGATCTGTTATAAAAATTAAGATCAATTATCTATATAAAATATGGTTCTTTCAGTGTGGAAGAAAACATTTCAAATTTCTATTACTCCTAGGGTAAGAGGAAGTATTGTAATCGTGTCAAATTTTCGATATAGAGTTTTCAACGGAAATATCCGTTTTTAAAGTCCACTAAATCCAAAAAAAAGTGATTTTTAAGAAAAATTGTCTGCGTGTGTGTGTGTGTGTGTGTATGTTTGTGTGTGTCTGTGTGGGTTTCACGATGGCATCCGGCCAATATGTCGTATTCGTCAAAATTCCTCAACCAGAATTACCACTTCTTTACTGAATGGTATTTTTTTTCACTTTCTTGCAATCTTAAAAATTGGCTCCCACAATTTTCTTCAAAATTCATAATATCAACTAAAACATACAAAGAACTATAACTTTTATTAAAAAAACATTTCTCTGGGAAAATCCATTTAAGGGCACTTTTAGGGGAGGGGTGCGGTTAGGTTGTTCTCTGAAGTGCTATTTCAGTTTATTACACAATATTCTTATCTAAAATAATATTAATTAGAATTACATATATGTTGTTAAACTAAGAATGTGAACTATACACAATAAAAAGCTACAACTTTTATTTGCGACATTCCTCCTGGTAAAGTCATTTTAGGCGGGGGGGGGAAGGGCGGAGTTATGTTTCCCTCTAAAGTGCCTTATTCATAGTTGATTATACAATTTCTACCATCTAAATAAAATTATCAGAGGCATTTTCCGTTATAGCCTGCTTCTTGTTGTGATCATCGACCGGTTTCGGGCGTTCGCCCATCATCAGGATGGTTTTTGTTAAACAGTGTAATAACATAGACTTGCCCAGAGGATTTATTCTGAACATTTGTTCTGTGCAAGTATATGTTATTACACTGTTTAACAAAAACATCCCGATGAAAGGAGAACGCCCGAAACCGGTTGATGACCACAACAAGAAACAGGCTATCACGGAATATGTCTTTGATGCTTTCCAGCTTTGCAAAAACCAACCACCACAACAATAAATAAAATTAATTAGAAATAAATTGATGGGTAAAATTTTCGTGTTTCATGAAAATTAGTAAACCGGAAGTGCGCTTTTACTGAACAATTTTTTCAGTTTTCGACGAAAAAAATCCACGAACTCCGACGAATTTATTAAATTTGGTACACTAACTATAAAATTTGTCAATTAAAATTTTGAAAACTGGAATAAATGACCCCTCTTAAATAAATTATCGCGGAGAAATGCTTCAAACATAAGATTGTAGCGTTTTATAAATGGTATACTTTGTTTAAAGACAATCATTGGAACCGTTTTCGAGAAAAATCATAAAAGAAAAACAACTGATAAATGCTTTCAGTAAAGTAGTACATGGTTGAGGAATTTTGATAGATAACTTTCTCTAGGATCCCATCGGATACCCAAACCCTTTAAAGTCTTGATATTAAACAGAGAGGCATGGAAGGAAGTGCCGCCAATTTCAGGCTAATCTATGTGGTACACGGACGGATCTAAGATGGAGAAGGAGTGGGAGCCGGCTGTACGGGGCTCATCCGAGATGTAATATTTCGATGGTCTTTCAGGCGGAGCTAGTCGCAATTCTTACCTGCGCCGCCGAAATAAGAAGACGCGGAATGCATAACTCCAGAATCGTCATTTATTCGGATAGCCAGGCTGCCCTGCGGGCAATTGACTCGTGGGAGATCAGCTCAAGGCTGGTGTGGGATTGTCTAGGTGCACTTAGGGATATTAGTAGGCATAATAAGGTCTTCCTGGTTTGGGTACCTGGGCATTCGGGTCACCAGGTAATGAGGCGGCAGATCGTTTGGCCGGGGAATGTTTCCATCGGAACACTTATAGAGCCGGAACCGTTCTGTGGTGTCTCAACATGCCTGAGGAGTGCATCCATCAGGACATGGATCCGCACGACCGATCAAGGGAATGGTGGGTTAAAACCCCAGGCCAGAGGCAGGCGAAAACGTTTATTTATAGCCTACTCGCCCAGGCTAACTGCAGAATTACTCCAATTAGGCTGCGTGGCCATAAGGATGGCAGTTGACGTTTTCACTGGCCATTGCAGGCTCAATAAGCATATGCACCGCATGGGCCTGGCAACGGATAGCCTGTGTAGGTTTTGTCAGGAAGAAGAGGAAACAGCACTGCACGTGCTTTGTCAGTGCGAGGGACTAGTATGGCTGAGGTACCGCCTCTTCAGAGAAGAAAAGCTGGTGCCTTAGCCAGGGGCCCCTCTCGGGTCTATTAAGTCTATTAAAGCAGACAGGACTCGAGAGGGTGCTCTAATTGACCACTCGGGGAGACCTCCACAGACTCCACAGTTCGATGAAGGACAGGACGGAAGTAGGGTCTCCAACTTAAGAAGGTGCCACAATAGATCCACGGGGGTCGCGGTGGCGCAGGCTGAAGAGCCAATCTCCCCAAAGAATCTAATCTACCCAAACAGAATATCAAGTTTGAACTTTCTAAGATTTTTCGCTTTTGCTCTATGCTGTTCATATACATACATACCCACGGACAGATAGACAGACAGACACACACACACACACAGATCATTTTCTAAAAAACCACTTTTCCGGACAAGGGAAACTTAAAACGAGTATTAGCGATGAAAATTCGATATCGAAAATTTGATGCGATTGTAATACTTCCACTTACAGTAGTAAGAAAAAGTAAAAAAAGAATATATATATATAACTATGTGCTTCTAACTCAAAAAAAAAAAAATAAATAAATAAAAAAAATAAAAAAACGCCTCTTATATGTAGATCAGTGAGTAAATATTTGTGTTGGACTTGGTACTCGACTTAGTCCTGTACGAGCCTTCTTCATCTTGCGTCCATAATGCAAAACACTTTTTTATAACAACACACACACAACTTTTCTAAACAGAGTATACAAACAATAACATACTAATAGTCTGTCATCAATTAATTTACATATGTATGGACCATATTGTCTGCACCAGACAGGTGCTATCCAATTTATATTTTATTTTAAAAACCTTCTACTATAGTTAAGATCAAATCACTGGTATTCCTACATCCTACATGTTTCCGGTCTACCGTTTAGTTTTAAACATTTTGTTGTTGTTTTTTTTTTAAAAAATATTACAAAATCTAGTGTGAAACACTCACACAACTTTCTCTTACTCCACTTCTCAAAATTATAATTGACAAATTTTATAGTTAGTAAACCAAATTTAATGAAATTCGTCGAAAACTGAAAAAAAAAAACTGTTCAGTAAAAGCGCACTTCCGGCTACTAAATTTCTTAAAACCTCGGAATTTTGGCCATTATTTATTTCTAATTAATTTTGTTTGGATGATAGAATTGTATAATCAACTATGACAGCATTTTAGAGAAAAACATAACTCGCCCCCCCCCATTCCTCCAAAAGAGTACCTAAATAAATTTTCCCAGAGAAATGTATTACATAAAAGTTTGTAGACCTTTGTATGTTTTGTTTATATACGAACTTTCAAGAATATCGTCGGAGCCATTTTTGAGAAAATCGCGAAAAAGTGAAAAAAAAAAAAATCATTTAGTAAAACGGTGAAGTAAAACGCACTTCCGGTTATCCGATTTTTTTTTCCAAACTCGGAATTTCAACAACAATATTCAGTTCTAATTAAATTATTTAGATGACGGCAGAATTGTCTAATAAAGTGAAATAGTACTTTAGATGAAAACCTAATCCCACCATTCCCCCATAACTGCTCCTTAAATGAATTTTCCCAGAGAAATGTTTCAAATAAAAGTTGTAGCTCTTTCCATGTGTAGTTGATATAACAAGTTTGAAAAAAAATCGTCGGAGCCATTTTTGAGGAAAAATACAAAAAAGTAAAAAAAAACAACTAGTAAAGTAGTACTTCCGGTTGAGGAATTTTGGTACATACTGTCAGATCCCATGGTGATACCTAAACGGAATATCAAGTTTAAACTTTCTGCTATCACATACGTACACACAGACATTTGCTAAAAAAAAAAAACACATTTTTGGACTCAGTGGACCTCAAAACGGATATTTCCGGTGAAAATAGATATCGAAAATTTGACACGATTACAATACTTCCTTCTTACTAGCCTAGTAAGAGAAAGTAAAAAAAAAAAAAAAAAAAATTTGAAAGTATTAATTTCACTAATTGGTCTTAACATAAATAAAGGGGGGAGGGGGACACGTGCCAGTGCCAAACTATCAACCCAGGCAGGTCGAAGACTATTACATTATAGTCCAAAAGAAAGCGCTAATAACCATAATATTTTAATTTTAACGTCCTCAGATTCCTGAGACGGACCAAAAATTCACTTCAATTTTTTTTTTTTTGGTTTCATTGTTTCTTTTAAAAGTTTTTACTGGAAGTATTTTGAATGTTTCAAATTTTAGATTTAAAACAATTTTTTGGGGGGGAAAAAATATTGATTTTAGAGAATGATTTTTTGGAAAGGATACTGCAAAGCAAAGGATGATAAAGCAAAGGATACTGTTTTAGGACTTTACAGTTTACACAAGAGAAAGAATAGCGTAATCCTAATAGAGTGAAGCGATGTGACAGATTAAGCTTGGTAGAATGTTGGAAATTCAAGATACTGTGATTTTTAGTAGAAAATTCCCTTCGCTTTTATGGTGGTTCATATACTACCCTTGAATTTCCCTTTCTTGATTCTGCTAGGGGTTAGTAGGCAAGTATCGCTAACCTCCATATTTTTCTTTGAAAAACGTTAAAAAGAAAAGAGAGTTCCATGAAATTTGGAATTCTACCTAATCTTCCAATGTAGAGTAATATTACGTATACGAGTATAGATGGTAGAACAAGACATTGTAATCACAAGTGGTGCTTTAGAGGAAAGCATAACGTTGCTGTTCATCCAAAACTCCCCGAAAAGTCAATTTTCCTAGTAAAATGTTTTCAAACAAAAGTTATGCTCATGTATGTGTATATAGACAGTATAAGGAAGGTTAAGAAAAAAATAATTGGAGCCATATTCGAGGCCAATCGGAAAAAATAAAAAAAAAAAATAATACATGCTGTAAAGTCGTACTTCCGATTCATGGATTTTGCCCGAAACCTTCTTGTCGGATGTGGTGGTAGTATCTAACTGGAATACCAAGTTTGAACTTTCTGCAATTTTTCTACACTCTCACGCTCCCACTCTATCTCTCTCTCACTCTCTCTATCTCGCACACACACACACACACACACAGTGTGTGTGTATGAACAAAACATGAAAAATTGCAGTAATTTCAAACTGGATATTCCGTTTTTGTACAGCAAATCTAACATTAAAATGTTGAAGAATGAACGAAAGTGCGACCAGAAAGCAACTTTATGTTTAAAAATTACCACTTTAGCACCACCATTCAGTACTTTCTACCACCTAGACCATAGGTTCCCAAAGTGGTTCCTACGGACGCCTAGGGGTCCTTGTGATCGCTGAGAGAAGCCTATGGCAAATGAAAATTAATCTCGGGTGCGTGGACAATATCAAGGAGTCCACGAAAGTTTTAATATAAAGTAACATAATTGTGACCTATTATCATTATTATGACAGTTAAAATAAATAAAAATAAATAGATTGATGACAATTTTATGTCCTGAGTAAAATATAAGAATAGATAAGTATATAAAATATAAGTAATGACAAGCATCGTGCGGGGGGAGTCGGGCCGACAGCGGCCGTCTACCTACAGATCTATGCAGGCTTAAACAGGAATGAATTTCGCCGCTACATATAATAACTTGTCTAAAATATGGCACTATAAAAGAGTCGTTCATCTATTCATAAGAATCCATACTAACACAGGAGCAATTGATTGAATTATCCACAAATGACGAGCTGAAACCAATGTTTGAATAAGGACACCACAAATTTTGGTTAAAAAAAAAAACTAGATACCAATTTTATATCCTGAAATAAATAATGTTTTTGTATTTTAAACCGGAAGTTACCATTTCAATAAATACTACTTTAAATAGCAAAAAGGTTTTATTTATATTTTATTTTTACGCCCCCTTTTGCCATTCAAGACATCAATGTTAAGTTGGTAATGTTTCTATTAAGCAGTTATGTAGGGAGGTTCATGGTCAGGTTTTCGCTATAGAAGGGGTCCATAGGCATAGAAGTTTGGGAACCATTGACCTAAACAATATTAAGCTACATCAGATATATTTATTTTATTTATTTATTTATTTATTTATTAAACGGGTAAAACCTAATTACATATTTAAACACACAAACTTAAATACATATTATAATATACAAAAGCCAATAGAATACGTCTCTTAAAACACGTTTAAGAGAACATTAAACACAAATAACACACTATACAAAAATACAATCTACAATATAAAATATAAAAATAGATAGATTAAAATTCTGATCTGATTGATAGCAAGTAAGATTCAGTAACTTAAATCTATATATAACTAAAATTTAATAACAGCACCTTTATTAACTAATAATTTTTAAAATTTCGTACTAAAAATATCAATAGAGAATTTAATTGGCGCATCATTCTAGAAAGAAGACTCCATTTAACGTAATCACAGTCATAATAGGAAATATTAAAAGTTATTTATTGTCTAGTGGAACATCTAGGAATATTAAAATTTAAGAGATTAATAAGTTATTGAAATCAATAAATTGGTGAATAATTTTGAAAATAAAAATACAATCAGCAAGTTGTCCTACGCAAATCTAAATTTTTGAATTTTAAGGTACAACCTAAGATCTTATCATAGTTGATGGTGTCGCTTGGGAAGTATCTATGGTGGACAATACGGAGGAAACGATTCTGCGCCGCTTCAAGTCTTTTTACGTGGCTGATGTGATAAGGAGACCAGAACACACAGCAGTACTCAAAAGAATTGGTCGAACAAGGGACAGATACAACGGATCTGAGAGTCAATATGTTGTTGAAACTTTTGCAAGGTCTTGATATAAATCCAAGACTCTTGTTCGTCAGAACACACAGCAGTACTCAAAAGAATTGGTCGAACAAGGGACAGATACCACGATCTGAGAGTCATTATTTTGTTGAAACTTTTGCAAGATCTTGATATAAATCCAAGACTCTTGTTCGTCAGAACACACAGCAGTACTCAAAAGAATTGGTCGAACAAGGGACAGATACAACGATCTAAGAGTCATTACGTTGTTGAAACTTTTGCAAGGTCTTGATATAAATCCAAGACTCTTGTTCGTCAGAACACATAGCAGTACGCAAAAGAATTGGTCGAACAAGGGACAGATACAACGATCTGAGAGTCATTATGCTGTTGAAACTTTTGCAAGATCTTGATATAAATCCAAGACTCTTGTTCGTCAGAACACACAGCAGTACTCAAAAGAATTGGTCGAACAAGGGACAGATACAACGGATCTGAGAGTCATTATGTTGTTGAAACTTTTGCAAGATCTTGATATAAATCAAGGACTTTGTTCGTCAGTACACACAAGCAGTCGCCAAAAGAATTGGTTGCGAACCAAGGGACAGATACAAACGATCTGAGAGTCATATGATGTGAAACTTTTACACAGATCCTTGAATAAATCCAAAGATATTGTCGCAGAACACACAGCAGTACTCAAAACAAAATTGGTCGAACAAGGGACAAGATTCAAACGATCTACCGAAGTCATTAACGTGTTGAAACTTCTGCAAGGTCTTGCTCTAAATCAGACTCTGTCGTCATGAAACAACAGCTTACGGCACAAGAATTGGTCGAACAAGGGACAGATTACAACGATCTGAGAGTCATTATGCTGTTGAAACTTTTACAAGATCTTGATATAAATCCAAGACTCTTGTTCGTCAGAACACACAGCAGTACTCAAAAAAATTGGTCGAACAAGGGACAGATACAACGGATCTGAGAGTCATTGCGTTGTTGAAACTTTTGCAAGATCTTGATATAAATCCAAGACTCTTGTTCGTCAGAACACACAGCAGTACTCAAAAGAATTGGTCGAACAAGGGACAGATACAAACGGATCTGAGAGTCATTGCGTTGTTGAAAACTTTTGCAGATCTTGATATAAATCCAAGACTCTTGTTCGTCAGAACAACAGAAGTACGCAAAAGAATGGTTTCGAACCACAGGGACAGATACAACGATATGAGAGTCATTATGCTGTTGCAACTTTTGCAAGATTTGATATAAATCCAAGACTCTTGTTCGTCAGAACACACAGCAGTACTCAAAAAAATTGGTCGAACAAGGGACAGATACAACGGATCTGAGAGTCATTATGTTGTTGAAACTTTTGCAAGATCTTGATATAAATCCAAGACTCTTGTTCGTCTTGCCTATGATAGAATTGATATGCGCCAAAAATCTGAGATCAGGTTCCATAAGAACTCCGAGATCCTTGTATTGACTACTCACCCGTTCCAACTGAACACCACATAGTATTGTATTTATGCATGAATGGTTGCTTTATTCTAATAACCCTGCATTTGTTAATACTAAGTTTCATATTATTATTGATGTACCATTCTTGGAGCTTAATCTAAACAGCTCTGCAATTGCAAGGAATCCTCTATAGAAGCAATCTTGGATTAAAGTTTTAGATCATCTGCAAAAAAAGCCAACTGAACACACTATTATAATTGGTGATTATGGCCATGTCGTTTATAAAAATATTGAAGAGTACAAGACCAAGATGAGAACCTTGTGGTATACCTGAAGATGATATTGCTAGAATTATAATTCTGTAGAAAATTTTTTAACCGGAAATACGATTTTATATAATAAATTTTTTAAGCTTTTAGGAATTTTCTCGAAAACAAGTTACGTAACTGCATTATCTAACTTCACGATAATAAACTGATTTTTGGGAAAAATTGATATTTAGATGGATTTCGGATGCTGAGAAAACTGTGACGTTATACGAGGTGTGTAAATTAAGTAATGAGACTGATTTTTTATCTTTTTTTTATTCAAATAAAATTACAATTCAACATTGTCCCCTTCAAAGTAACTACCTTGGGAAGCCACAAACGCTGAAGACGATTCTTCCATTCGTCATAGCAGTGCTGGAACTCGGATACTGGAATAGACTTCAGTTGGTCGGTTACGGCTGTTTGAATATTCTCCAATGTTCCAAAATGACGTCCCTTGAGGTGATTTTCAATTTGGGGAACAAAAAAAAGTCACATGGACTCAAGTCGGGTGAATAAGGAGGCTGAGGAGCCACAGGAATGTTATTACTGGCCAAATACTCATTAATAGAATTCGCGGTGTGACACGGAGCATTGCACAAATTTTTCTCATCCCCAATTCATTAGTCAAAATTTGATGAACGGTTGTGTGAGTCAAATTCAACACTTCGCCGATCATTCG
>JAAEAF010011165.1:0-16129 GCA_011037195.1 Triatoma infestans
CCGATGATGGGACAATGATGGGACAATGTTGTCAGTATCGAAAGAACACTGTCCGGAGGCCGGCAGTACACTGAGAAGGTCTGGGCGCCAATGACCATAGATGTTGACGCGCCTTAAATTGAAAAAAAAAAAATCACCAGAATCCTCTCCCCCAAAATCAATTTTCCTGGGAAAAAGTTTCAAGTAAAAGTGATAGGTATTTATGTGTATATGTAGTATACGAAGTTTAATGATAGGTAGATTGTTATAGGGGACTATTGTAGTGCGATCTAAAAGATCTATTGCACGCCCCCCCCGGAGCCTTCCCACTACACTGCCGTCCTCCGTCCGAGCAGTGTTCTCTAGCTACAGATAACACTGCTAAATTTGGTACAGTAATAGTGGATTCGAACCTAAGCCATCCGCGGTGCTAGTCCAGCGCGCTACTACTGGAGCTAATCCCTTCCTCCTCCCTTGATTTTCGTCAATTAGCTAGGGACGGAGATCCAAGTTTATGTACTATGTTTGTTCTTATCTGTAAAGGATAGAGTTTATGCAGTTTAAGTGTAGTGTGCACAGTTCTGACGAAGTGCATGGAGTACTGAGCTATGGTAACCCGTAGGGTCGCTACTTCCCAAGTAATTGCATGCAACAAATACCCCTTGGGGGCTAAGTTTAAAGATGTTTTCAAGAAAATCACAGACAACTGAAAAAAAAAAAAATCATTCAGTAAAGTTGGCACTTCTTCTTCTGGTTGATGGATTTTTCTCCAAATTTTCGTGGTTCTAATGTGGTGGTAGTACTTAAAAGAAAATATCAAGTTTGGGCTTTCTGCGACTTTTTGTTATTCTGGTAAAACACACACAGACCATTCTCTATACAAACTTGAATTTCCTGTAAAAACTCAATTTCCAAAATCTGCCACGATCGCAATACTTCTTCTTACTTCGTAAAATCTCCAAGCTACGATTTACAAATTTGAAAACCCAATTTCATATATTTTGAAAACTATTGCTATAATAGATAATATTTTAAACTGTAGAAAATTAAATTGAATGTCAAAAATTTCAGATTTTAGTGGAATTTGTTGAATATAAAAAGTTGTATAATTGTTTCAAAATCAAAGTTTATCATAATAAATAACAACTGATCCAATAATAAAATTTCGGGGAAGGGGATAGCTAAGTGGTTAGCGTACTGGACTCCCACCAAGGAGGACCCGGGTTCGATTCCGGCTGTTGCTACCTTTAGATTTTTTTCTTCCTAAGAGCCTCTACCGCTCATTGTCCGGTGGTCGGCAGTGCACTGAGAAGGCTCCGGGCGCTAATGACCATAGATTTTGACGCGCCTTAAATTAAAAAAAAACATATTTAATAGAACTCAATTTCTCAGAGAAATTGATTTAAACTTTAGCCGGAACTTAGTGTTTGAACTGTGAATAATCAAAATAGTTTGCTAGTGATGTTGTAGACCCAAATTTTCAGATTAATATAATAGGGATACACTGTATAATTTATGACCAATAATGTAGGATAAGAATGATATATGTTAGTGCAGTATTATGTCAGATATTCCATGCTATGAATTATATAGCATAATTTCAAGATTGTTACAAAATTGTTAATTATCACTTTTTTTCTACCACAGCTATTTAATGTGACAATTATCAGTAACTAAAATTAGATAAAATCAGTAACTTAATCACCTAACTAAAGTTATACTTTTCATCTCTAGAAATTAAATACATTTCAAGGATTGATGAAATTGCACAACTAAGTGAAAAACACATTATTTGACAAAAAGAAAAATGTACAGAATGTTTGGCTGCTCAATTATATTGAGTTTCTTTCAAACACAGCAAATGTTAATCAATTCGATAAACATTTTTACGATAGTTGTTCCAAATCAAAATTTAATATAGTTCACAAAAGATCATTTAAAATACAAAAAATATAATTTACATAATGATTTGTAAGGAAATATATCGTTACCATAATAATATTATTAACAAGATAAAAATCTCTTGTCTAACAACCAGAAAGGAAAATACAATACAAGAAAAAACACTCTGGCGACCTTCTCTTACTCCTTTTTATATAAAAGTATTTGCTGACTATTGTTGTATTATGTTATGAAGAAATTTAGTGAAGATCGGACAAGAAAGAAAAATTCAATTATGCCAACGTGTCGACAGAGTTTCCTGTCTTTATCAAGGCTTTAATATGTAGATTTTTTTTTTTTTTTTTCATGGCTCTACAACCCTTGGTGGGTCCTGGCCTCCTCAATGAGCCTAATCCAGGTGTCTCTGCTAGTTGCAGCTGCTCTCCAGTTGCAAGTACCCAAGATGCTCCTCGCATCGTTGGTCACACCGTCAAGCCACCTAAGTTTGGGTCTGCCAACCTTTCTTTTCGTACCTATTCCCCCATCCAAAATCCTCCTTGGTATCTCATTTTCCTCCATCCTCGCCACATGGCCAGCCCAGCTCAGCCTGGATAGTCGAATAGTGTGTACGACGTCCGCTTCCCCCATACAATTCACATAACTCCTTGTTTTTTCGCCTTCTCCATGTATCCCCTTCCCTCACTGCGCCAAAAATGCGCCTGAGTATTTTTCTTTCAAATACAAGGAGTTTCTTTTCATCGTTTTTGGAAATAATCCAAGCTTGGGAAGCGTACATCACTACTGGGCGGATGAGGGTTTTATACAGCCTGATTTTCGTTCTCCTGGAGATCAGGCTGCTCTTCATGTATTTTACCAGGCCAAAATAACATCTGTTCGCAGCCATAATTCTTCTGCTGATCTCCGTCGAAACATTATTAGTGGAGGTGACCTGGGAACCAAGGTAGGTAAATTCTTGTACCCTTTGAAAAGTAAAAGGACCAATCTGAATACTGTTTCCTGGGGGAACATTGCCACTTCCAACATACATATATTTTGTCTTATCCTGATTTAGGACAAGACCCATGGAAGATGCTGCTTTTTTGAATGCAAGGAAGGCATTCTGTAATATAGGGACTGTACGCGCAATAATATCTACGTCGTCCGCGTAGGCCAGTATTTGGACGGATTTATTATATATGGTCCCTGAGGTCTGAATACCGGAATCCCCGGAATAATATGTAGATTAGTCTTGAAAATTGTGGTAAAAGAATTTTTAGTGGAATTACAAAACTTACAAATTGTTTTACAGCACATAAACATAAAAAAATTTGGTGTGAAACACTCACACAACTTTCTTTTACTCCAGTTCTCAAAATTGTAATTGACAAATTTTATAGTTAGCGTACCAAGTTTATTGAAATTCGTCGAAAATTGAAAAAACTGTCCAGTAAAAGCGCACTTCCGGTTTACTAATTTTCTTGAAACTCGGAATTTTGACCATCTGTTTATTTCTAATTAATTTTGTTTGGATGATAGAATTTTACAATCAACTATGATGATAGCACTTTAGAGAAAAACATCATCCCACCCATCCCCTAAAAATGCCCTTAAATGAAGTTTCCCAGAGAAATGTTTAAAATAAAAGTTGTAGATCTTTGTATGTGTGGTTTATATAGGAAGTTTCAAGAAAATCGTCGGAGCCGTTTTTGAGAAAATCGCGAAAAAGTGAATAATATTAATTCTAATTAATATTATTTAGAAGCGTAATTGTAAAATAAACGGAAATAGCACTTTAGAGGAAAACCTAACTCCCCCAAAGTGCCCTTCAATGCATTTTCCCGGAGAAATATTTTAAATAAAAGTTGTAGATCTTTGTATTTTTAGTTGATATACGAAGTTTAAAGAAAATCGTCGGAGCCATTTTTGAGGAAATCGGAATAATTGGAAAAAATCACTTAGTAAAGAGTACTTCCGGTTGAGGAATTTTAACACATAACTTACGATTAGGTCCCATGATGATTCCTAAACGAAATATTTAGTTTGAACTTTCTGCGATTCTTCGATCCCGAGCTATGCTGTTCACATACGTACACGCAGACACACACACAGACTATTTTCTAAAAAAATACTGTTTTGGACTCAGGGGACCGGTGAAAACTCGATATTGGAAATTTGTCACGATTACAATACTTCCTCTTTCTATGGGTAAGAGAAAGTAAAAACGAATATTAAAAGTTACTACTTGCCTGTGTTAAATCATTTACAGAAATTAATGTTAGGTTTGAATAAGCAAATAGGTGTAACAGATTTTGTGGAAATTGGGAATTTTTAAGGGTGGGATATGTGAAACGGGAATTCCAGTAGATCGTATTATGAACCAGCCGTTGTAAAGGGCATAGAAATTATTTGCGTCATTTTTGAAAATTAACAGAATTTTTTTTTTCGATATATATTATTTTCGAATACGTAGATGGATATCATCTGGTATTTTATCCGTCGTAATATGCATATTCCTTTTGTTCCTGACCGGTTTCGAATTTTCATCCATCATCAAAGCAAATTCACCAAGTTCGTGTAGAGAGTTTGTGTGACATACAAACCAACAAACGTGTGTGCAACAGAAACATTTCGTTGAAGTGAACTCTCCACACGAACTTGGTGAATTAGCTCAGAAAATGTATGAAAATCCGAAACCGGTGAGGAACAAAAGGAATTTGCATGCTGTCACGACGGATAAAATACCAGAAATATCATTTATATATATATATATATTTCTTTTTTTCCTGTTAGTTTTCTTTGCAAATATTTTTGTCATGAAAAAATCAAATTTTTGTATTTTTCCCCCCCTAAAGTGTTTCATAGGTGCAGTAATATTACTTTTATTTCTACTGCGTTGCAGACGGGTAAAGTTTTAATCAAAATCGATCTTCCGGTTACTAACATTTTGCTGAATAATTTTTTTTTTAGATTTTTGCAATTTTCTTGAAAATGGTTTCGACGATTTTCTTTAAATTTGGAATATTAACTGTACATATAAAGAGCTACAACTTTGATTAAAAACATTTCTTGGGGGAAAATTCATTTAGGGGAGAGGTGGAGTAATGTTTTCCTCTAAAATGTTATTTCAGTTTATTATATATCATTCTATCATCTACATTTTTCTTGCTTGATGGACAGCATTGTCTGGAACGAGAGAAGAGAACACTGCCTGGAGGCAATGCACTGAGAAGGCTCCGGACGCCAATGTTGTTGAATTTTGCTGAATATGGTGATAGATTTTGTTAGTGTTCATTGTTTGCTTTAAAAAAAAACATTAGAAAGAATATTTGTGTAAGAAATTGCTCTATTCTATTAGAAATTTACTAATTTGGATTAGTGCAGTTCCTAGTTCAAACCATGACATTGAAATGTGATTGGTGATGTTTTGTAATGTAGTTTGTTGTAGCTCGAGCGATTTCGTAAAAGGGCTTGTATATACGTTTAAGAGAGAAGTATTAGTAATAATCAAGAGAGCACCATTGTTTTGAAATAAATATATTATTCTTTGAAAGAATTTAATCTTTACAATATCACAATAATATGTTTATAAGTATACTGAAATTAGTTGGAATAAACTCTTATGTTTTAACTTATAACTGGCACAGTCCTGATGTGTTCTGGTTCGGTGTCTAAAACAGACTATCTTATTAGAAGGCAGAATGCAGACTGTCCGAAAGAATGCCTTCTCTTACAAAACAGTTGGCCAAGTGGCATTGTATTAATTTAACGGATTCTTATGCCTTTGTCTCTTTATAGCAATGACCTTAAATTATAGTATCTGACTCTTTTCACTGCACTAAGATACATTTAAAATATTAACAAAATTCTATTTTTCAAACTATAAAATATTCTAAACTATTTTTCAAAACTATTATTTTCTTTCATTTCTTTCTTCCACTACAACATAATAATATGAGTGACTCAGATAAAGTTAGTGGTGGGTGTAATGATCCGTTCACTGCTATTCTCACTAAGCTTCATAAAATTAATCGTGATTTAAACCACGATACAAAAAAGTTTGACTGTGCTCAAAACTGATCATCAAACCATCTCAATTGCAACCGATAATATTAAAAAGGAGATTGATAAGTTTATCTACAAAGCTACATAAAAATATTAAAAACACAGGTAAACAATTTCATGAAGTGAGAAGCGAGAATATTAGTTGAAATAAAAAAGATTCAAGGTTATGTGACCTTAAATTAAATTAAAAAAAATCATCTACATAATAATAATTACAATAAACTTTAATGCCAAAAATTTTGAGTTTGAAGAAAATTAGTTAACCGGAAGTACAACATTATTGAACAGTTTTTTGTATGTGACTTTCCCCATAAAGACTACCAGTGAAGTTTCATTAAACTTTGTTTACTAACTATCTATACAAACAAAGACCTAACATTTTTGTTTAAAAGTTTTATCCAAGGAAATTTACTTGAGATGTTTTTGGAGACTTCTCAAAAAAATTGTTTTATAAATTACCTTGTATTCATGTAAATTGAAGGGAAGTAAACATATTATAAAAATTATACATACATAGAACAAACATCTCAATAATTAAAAAATAGACTGTACCAACATAAATACGACTGTAAAACTAAAAATCTGGTGTGAAACACTCACACAACTTTCTCTTACTCCAGTTCTCAAAATTATAATTGACAAATTTCTAGTTTGTGTACCAAATTTAATGAAATTCGTCGAAAACTGCAAAAACTGTTCAGTAAAAGTGCACTTCCGGTTTACCAATTTTTCTTGAAACTCGAAATTTTAGCCATCTATTTATTTCTAATTAATTATGTTTGGATGATAGAATTGTGTAATCAACTATGATAGCACTTTAGAGAAAAACATAACCCCACCCCTCCCCAAAAAGTGCCCTTAAAAGAATTTTCCCAGAGAATGTTTTAAATAAAGTTGTAGATCTTTGCATGTTAGTTTATATACGAATTTCCAAAAAAATCGTCGGAGCCATTTTTGAGAAAATTGCGAAAAAGTGAATAAATCATTTCTTAAGTGGTAAAGTAAACGAACTTCCTCGGTTATCCGATTTTTTTCAAACTCGGAATTTTAACACATATTTAATTCTAATTAACATTATTTAATTGACAGAATGTCTAATAAACTAAAATAGCACTTTAGATGGAAACCTAACCCCACCCTCCCCCCAAAAAAGTGCCCTTCAATGCATTTCCCGGAGAAATGTTTCAAATAAAAGTTGTAGCTCTTTGTATGTGTAGTTGATATACCAAGTTTAAAGAAAATCATTGGAGCCATTTTTGAAAAAAAACTAGTAAAAGTGGTACTTCCGGTTGGGGAATTTCGACAGATAACGTACTGTCGGATCTCATTATTATACCTAAACTGTATTTCGAACGTCCTGCGATTTTGCGTTTTTGATTGCTGAAAACCATTTTTTTGGACTCAGGGGACCTCAAAACGGATTTTTCCGGTGAAAACTCGATATCAAAAATTTGGCATGATTACTAGGAGTAAGAAAAAGTAATAAATATGGTTTAGACTTAAATAAGTGCCTACAAAATGTAGTACTCTCCTTTAAGTGATTAAAAATCCAGATTTGGACTGGCAATCAAAATTCAATTCATAATAGAAAGATTAAGAATTCACATCCTACAAAAATAATATCAATTTAGATACAAATAGCGTCTTTAAAATTTACGTCATTGAAACAAAAAACTAATAAGTTAAATATTTCCTTACAAATTACACTAATTGAAATTCAAGTGATCAAGTTACCACCATCTTCCTTAACATATTAAAATATTTTTGTTTGTTTGTTTATATTTCTTTCATAAATAACCAGTGAAGCTGATGACTGACGAGTTAATAATTACCTGAAACGTTTTCGAATAAAAATTTTTGTGTGAGATATTATGCTGTTTAATATTTTATGTCTTTTTTTAGTTTCTCTTAATCTAAAGGAATATTTGTGCGTAAAAGTTTCTAATTGGAATTTCCACCGGAAATACATGTTTTGAGGTCCCCTTGAGTATGAAAAATATATTTCTGCCGATTGATGTATAATGTGTGCGATAAAATATATCCCCCTCTCAAGGGAAATGACATGTTTTATGCACGAAAAAATGTGTTTTCAGCAAATGTTCAGTCGTATATATACGTAATAAGATCCGAAAAGAGGGATCCAAAGCAGAAAGAGAGAGACATAAAAATTGACTGGGTCACTCACTAGTTGAGGCAAGACTAGAGTGGGAGAATCTGTTTTAATACAGCTACGGGAGAGTTTTGCAAGAGTTCATACAACAGCCACAACGCGTCAACAACCTTTCTTTTAACTCACTCTAAATCTCTCACTATCATTTTATATATTACGTATGAAGACCAGGCAGTTTGTGTTACCCTTTTATTATACAGTATTCAGCTTTACTTCCAGTTTATTTATATTTCTAACCCAATTCTCTTCTTCTCAACCCCATTAAACTCAGTAAAAAAAATACATATATTGTAGGATGTATAAAAATTTAATAATCGCTCAGGTACCATCTTCGAATCCGTCCGAAGGTTAAAATTAAAGTTAAGAGTCGGTCTGTGAACCCCTCAACCGAAAGTGGGTCTTTATTGATTATTTTGATTTTATTTAGTTTTTTTTTTCAATTTTATAAAATTTTATCGAAAATTAATCGAATTTACTTTTTATTTTCGCATACTATCTCTAGACAAGTAATGGCCCCAAGGAGTATCTGTTGCTTGCAGTTACTTGGAGAGTAGCGACCCCACAGTTTACCACAGCTCAGTACTCCATGCACTTAGTCAGAAAAGTACACAATACATTTAAACTACATACTCTACACTTTACAGACAAGGACAAACACAGTGCACAAACTAGGATCTTCGTTCCTAGTTAATTGGCGTAAGCCAAGGGAAAACGGGGATTAGCTCAGTGGAGGCACTGGTAGCACGCTGGGCACGAAGGGATTAGCTCAGTGGTCCCGGGTTCGAATCCAGCATGCTGCCCTTAGATTTTCTTTTCCTAGGAGCCTCTACAACTCACTGTACAGTGTAATGGCACCGCAAAGATAATGCAATTCTATTCAACCGTGTCCTTTTATTCTATCAATTTCATTATAAAGTCCAGTGCAGTTAGTGTAAACTTATAGCTACATTAACAGTGTCTCATATCTCGTTCATTTAATCAAACCTAATTTCTCTCCTCAACAACTCCAAACCGCAAAGATAATGCAACCACAGCAGAGAGAACAGAGAGAAGACAGGCCCACTCTGGTTAACAGACACTACTTTCTGCTGTGATTGCATTATCTTTGCGTTACCTTTGCAACGGTGATGAGCAGTGTTGTCTGTAGCTAGTGAACGCTGCTTGGAGGCCGGCAGTGCACTGAGAAAGCTCCGGGGGGCACAATAGATCTTTCAGGTCGCAGTACGATAATCCCCTACAACAATCTGCATCTCTGGACAAGTATAGATTTATCACTTTTATTTGGGATATTTTTGCTATACACATTAATTTCTAGAAATTCTAACACAAAAAGTGTAGATTCTCTGATGTGTATCTTTTCAGTAAAATTATGATTATGCCACATATGCTTTCCTAGAATTTGAAGAAAAGCGGAATTCATTGTTTTAAGAGATTAAGTTAATCAAATTAACCTAAATAAATATAAAGAGTTACCAAAAGTCTTTGCGTTTTTCATCTTATAATTCAAAAGTAGTATTGAACATAACCTTAAAACCTCCCCACATATATAGACAAGTGTGAATGTAATAGAGACATTATGTTGAAGTGAATTCTCTACACGAACTTGGTGAATTTGTTTGGACGAAGGATGAAAATCCGAAACCTGTAGGAACAATATAAATATGCATGCTACAATGGATAAAATACCCTTCAAAAGTGGTATGTTTACTCATCTACTAAGCTTACTCGAGGCCATCATTTTCTATAACTTGAACCCATCTGTAAGCCAACAATTCGATGGAAGAGCTCAGAATACAAATCTTCGATTATTGAGTGCCGTAATGCGGCCTTGCGTTATCTTGTTATAGAAGTACGCTTTTTCAATTAACTCAAGAGGGCTATTTCGCAGCCAAAATAGAGTGTACTGGTTCTAGCTGAGTACAGTGGATGCGATTGCACGACCATCAAGGACCAGCTCAAAATTAATGACACCCTCGTAGATCCACCGTTGAACAGCAACAATTTTTTCTCAAATCTTTCTCTTCGGAAGACAGTACAACTGGTTGGTCTGATCTAATCCATTGCTTTTGTTTGTTCGTTGTCGAAATAAACCTATTTTTCATCGCAAGTAACAATTCGTTTGATGATACGAAAATCACTCGGGTTTTGAAGAAGGGTTTTACAGACTTCAACTTAGCTTGTTAGGGCGTAAATTGATGCGGATGTACGGGCAGCTTCTGGGAACTAGGGCTCTCGCAGGTGGATGTTTATGTTTGAATGGGGCACGCCTAATTCATCTGATAGTTTTCTGGTACTAGGTGCAAGAATCCATCTCTATAGCTGTCACCAGAAGTGGTAAATCTAAGGAGAGAGAACGTTCTGGATGACGCTTACTTTCCACGCTCCTATCACTCTCTCTAAAATTTTTTGAACCAGATTCTGCCCGTGATTTGTACAGAGCCTTCTCTCTCTGCTTCATTAATTTCGGAAGCGAGATTTGTGGCAATAGCCTTTTTTAATGTAGTGACTCAAAATCGCCCGAATTTCAAGATTCAACTAGGTCATTTTTTTAAATCTTTAAGTTAATTCTGTTATTCCATATTTAATGATACAAATTATCATGAATTAGAAATGTTCGAATTTATATATTTCGAAAAATATTGTAATCGATTTTTAAGTGTTCTATCGTTATTTAAGGTTTAGTCTAAGTTAGTTTAGATCTTGCATTATTAAATCAGAATGTCAAGGAATACTACACAAATAGTTATGTTAAAATGTAATCAGTGATTTCATGAATTAATGAAATAATTTGTGATGATATGTAAAAGATTTTTTAAGTGATATACAAATTAATGTAAATAAATGCAAATTATCTTACCTGCATATCTACCTCGGCAACGCTGACTCTATAATGAAGTATATGCCTAAGGGATAATGCTGTTTGTAATATGACAGCCACGATTGGTATAAAAGGTAATACCAACATTTGTAAAAGATAACATTTCCGCCATCTTTTTTCAGCCGGATCTGGTCTAATACCACACCATTTAGCTGTACGGCTTTCCTCCACTCCAGATACGGACACCTCCTCGGAAAGGTCCTCCGCATCGGACATCTGAAAAAAAAAAAAAAAAAATTGAAAATAAATACGATATAGACCATAGTGGGGGTTAAGTAAATGTTTGAAATTCTTCTGGAGAGAATACATGTAAATGCCGAGTATTAACATTTTTATAGAGAAGGAGAACCAACCAACCAACTTAAGTAGGTAGCGAAGAGAAGAGCGTGCCAATAACATAGAAAAAACATATGAATGTTTCAAATAAAAGTGATAGTTTTGCATCTATTCAGTGTGCATTCCAAGTTTAAAGAAAATCGTCAGAGATATTCTCCGTGATACCCTGCTTCTTTTAGTGGTCATCGACCAGTTTGGGGCGTCCATCATGAGGATGGCAAAGCATGTGATAACAAAGACTTCCACACAAAGCAAATATAGTTGAAACACTAGTTTTAAAAAGTGTTTTTGTTAGGACCTAACTAGGATAAAAGGGGGTCGCTGATACTCCCTTAGATGCGTAAACATATGTTGTTATTCGCTTTTTGAAAGGCTAGTGTACATTGTTCCTTTTAAAAATGGAAACAGCCCATGTTGTTGCATCCCCCATGTTGGATGTTTCCATTTGTATATTATAAAAAATATATTGAATTGTAGTAGTACTTTAGAGAAAAAAATCTTTTCCCACAGAACCACCCAAAAACAGTTTTCCCGGGAAAAATGATACAAATAAAAATGATAGGTATTTATGTATGTAAATAGTACACGATGTTTAAAGAAATTCTTTGGAGCCTTTTTCAAGAAAATCATTCGAGTAAAGTCCGCACTTAATGGATTTTATCCAAAACTTTCGTATCGGATGCTGGGTATCAATTTGAGCTTCCTGAGGCTTTTCGAGTTTTGATATATTTCCTTCATACACACGCGCACACATACACATACGCTATAAAATTTTTTTTCATATTCAAGAGACCTCAAACATATGTATTTCCGGATGAAAACTTAATCTCTAAACTTTGACGGGGTCACATTATTTGCTCTTACTAGTAGTTGATTAGGTTCTTTTAAAGTATAATGCACTGCAATCTGTAAGATTTGCCCCTAGAGCCTTCTCAGTCTATTGCCGGTCTTCGAAAAGTGTTACTAGTCGTAAGTAAGTGAAAATGTAAATAAAACTTTGTATACAAATTTGGAATTGAACTTCTCCTATGGCGCAATAGTCCATAAAAGACCAAGGCATGCCAGTCGGCGAAATACGGGAGCACGGTGGTAGCACGCCGCAGTTCCCTCGCCTTTTAGTTCTGACTTTTGCTACCTAGATGCGCTATCAACTATAGCTCCCCTTTTTAGCCCTCATGATACTGGGTCAACACGACTTTATTATTATTATTTTTATTCAAGGAAGGGGAGCTCAAAACCCTACGCTATCCAAAGCCTCCCTGGGCCCATATACTCCTAAGGAATAACAACTACTGGGTCTGGAACAAAAGTCCAGGCCCAGGTTTTACCCATCTAAGCTTCACCACAGACCTTACGAATCGGACCAAAACCTTAAAAGGACATAGCTTAAGATCCTCTACCGATATCCTATTCCGGCCGAAGGTCCTAAACCTAATCTCCTCACACAGCCCAACCAATCCGTCATTAGATGCATGGGTGTTTCCTCCTCCGTTTCAAAAACTCTACAAAAGGGGTCAGGCATGAGTCTCATTGTATAGAGATGTCTCCTTAAGCCACAATGCCCAGTAAGGAAGCCAACCAGATGACCGAGAGAGGTCCATGAAAGACATCGGATCCCATTACTCGAAGCTCCGTCCGGATCCCCAATGAGCATCTTAGACTGCCGGACAACCCTCTGCAATCATCCATAAGGATGAGTGCTGCGAGATCGTCCACGTCTGGAAGCTGACAAACATGTGCCAGAAGACACACCAATAGCAGGCTCCGGAACCAATGAAAGGGAGAAAGGCGCCTAATTTGGCAAACCTTTCCACCACCTCATTCCCAAAGATTCTCATATGACCTGAAACCCAGACCAAAAGCACATCCTTCAATGAAGAAAGATCTTCCAGTCTTTTAGAACATTCCACCACCAATCTGGAAGTGAAGACACATGAGCTAAGCGCCTTCGACACAGCCTGGCTGACCGAGCAGTTACAAACACCTTTTAAATTAGTGTTACGTACCCTCTCATTCAAAATACAACAAAAAATCGCATAAACCTCAGCCTGGAAAACGGTGGCCCACTCACCAAGAGGCACCGCCAAATGGTCTTTCCGTCTCAAAATAGATGCAGCCCCAGACCTACCATCCATCCCGGAACCGCCCATATAGTATCGGAGATAATTCTCAGCAGCACGATTTGTCATTGCCATGAATTGCAGAAGACAGCGTTATAACACAGTTTAGGAGAAGGGGGAAAATTGTTGATATACATGAAGCTGTTTTCCAAGGAAAAGACGGACCATTTTTTTGGACCTATGCTTAGGCGCTTCGGTTTTAAGGAACCATTCAGTTATTAAGGAAATGGAAGGTTAATATTCTCCTGTACGAAGATCGTCACTTCCGACAAAGTATATTTTTTCTTCAGAAAGAGAAGCTTCTTTCTTCAGCTGTCATTTCCACCGGTCACATTGACGGCTTCCATTCATAAGGCAGCAGACTCTTATGCTATCAAAAGAGACCGCATTGTGTGAACAATGAAGGAATTGCATTACTTTTCAGCGATGGATTCCATGTTTACCAAGATGTGGTAAGAGTGTACATAGACCGATCTTTAGGCCATAGGCATCTGATTTTTATACAAAGCACGCACATCGGTACCTCAAACAGATCTTCAGACAGTTTTATTCCTATAAAAAAAACATCATATTTTTAGACTTGCATAGAGAGAATTGGTCATAATATTCCTACACGAATAAAGATAGAAATATTGATGTATTTTGTTCATACTACCGACTTAAACCTGTTTAAAAGTTGTGTATGATAAGATGGACACTGCTTAAGATATTCCTTCAATTAATAATTAACTTAGAAAAGCTGTTTATCACTTTTAGCAGTCCTCAAACAAAAGTGGAAAATATCGTAAATATTTCTAATTTGTAACTTTGCACGGTCTAAGTGATTTTTTTTTTTTTTTTTTGCTACAGTTTAAATAATAACAAAGCAACAAGTTAATCGATATGTACAGGCACGCAATGTGACGATTATCAGTTGGCGTTATACAAATATATATTAGTTGACGTTTCTTATTTAAATAAGAAGGTCCTCGTGCTGTTCAATATTTCAAAAAAACTCTGATATCATTCACATACTCTGCAATTTACATAATTATTAATTATAACTAATCTTTACCAAATTTGGCATATTTACTAAATATTCAATTGAGTGTAATACTATATAGTTGTGAGACCCAAAACTATAATAAAACGTCTCTTTTGAGGGAAGCGTGTCTTCACAGTTCTCACAGAAAAACTTTAAAATAATTTTTTTTTCGAAAGATATTCATAAAAAGTAACAAGTCTTTGCTATAAAATCGGTGTACCTAGTTGATAGAGTGACCTGTTGGTTTCCTGTTGCCTCGAAAATCGAATAAAAAAAGAACTGAAAATAACCGTTCAGTAAAATCAAACTTAGGGCCGACTGATTTTCGGCAAAATCGTAATTTTGGTAACACATTTAAATTTTTTTTAATATTATCCAACCCATGCCGGGGAGGGGGTGGGAAAGACCACATCCTGATACCTATCCTTTATACCTTCTATACTGCTGAGACCCCCGAACATGCTAACACATTTATACCTATGCCGACAACATCACAATCCTTTTCTCTCATAATGATCAACGTAATCGCTCAACGTTCCTTTTAAACGATCCGATCACTCGAGTTCTGGTTAAGAAAATCCAGAATGTTGTAAACTGGATGTTGAGGTTCGGTCATACAAAAGAACTCTTTTTAAATTTCTATCGACGTTTCGGCAAATTTGGTAAAGAAAACAACATACAGGCTAAGACACGGTTTCCCCATCCGCTCTCCTAGCCCTTTATAAATCTTAACCCATCCAATGTCCGTAACACTTGTTGATGGTATGTCACAGGTTAGAGTAACTACTACTGTAATTCTAACTAAAAAAATTTGATAAATACATTTCCTAAATTATTTCCATACTTTACTCTTATATACGCCTCATATTGTCAAAGTTTCAATAGTTGTGATTTAGTTTAATATTGATCTATTCTCCAACATTAGTTTAAAATAAATTTAAATGTGCTATATATATCATACTTTTTATTTAGTTTATTTATATAGTTTATTTAAAAAACATTTTATTTTGAAAATATTTAAGTTTATATTTTATGTTGTTTCTATTTTTTATTGATTTGTATTAAAACCTTTGTACAAACCTTCAAGAAGGCAATAAATTTGCCAAAACGTCGGTAGAAATTTAAAAAGAGTTCTTTTGTATGACCGAACCTTGTATGTTATGTATGATAGTTGTGTATGTTTTGTAGTAGCTGGTTGTGTAGCACGAGCGTTTTAGTGAAAAGGGCTTGTAAGTAAGTTGGAGATACAAGTAATAAGAATAATTAAGAAAGCACCACTGTTTTATAAATAATTATATTATCTCTTAGTAAATTTAAGTATATTACAATATCACACTGTACCTTAATAAAATAACGTTTATCTAGAATAAAGGCAAATATCTATCATTGGCACTGAGCGATTCCTGAAGTGTTCTGGCTTTGGAAGCAGAATTGCGACTGTATTGTTTGAAGGCAGAAGTCTGACTGTCTTCTTTGTTGGAAGGTAGAGTACAGCCAGTTCGAAGGAATGCTCTCTAACAAAGCAGTTGGCCAAGTCGCATTGTATTAAATTTTGTGCCTTTGTTTCCCTACTAGCAATGACCCAATTTACAGTACCTGACACTAAAGTACACTCTTTTTGAAAGTAAATTTACTATTTAATATATTTTACAAAACTATTTATTTTCATTGCTTTCTTC
>JAAEAF010011166.1:0-11353 GCA_011037195.1 Triatoma infestans
AAACCTATTCAGTAAAGTCGCACTTCCGCTCGACCGATTTTCTTCGAACTGGGAATTTGGCAATCAGGGAATAATTCTAATTAATATTATTTAGTTGACAGAATTGTATAGCACATTGTTGAACTGAAAATGGCACATTAGAGGAACACATAACTCCTCCATTCCCCAAAAAAGATCCCTTAAATGATTTTTTCAAAAAAAAATGTTGTAGTTCGCTATATGTTTAGTTAAACACTTCCCTTATAGTCATATTTTTCTGATAAAAACATATCCAAAAATCATTTTGAAAAAGAAATCTTCTATCCGATTGATTTGTCCTCAACTGTAGTATTTATTTTACACTAGATATTGTTCTCTTAATAATAGAGCATCATGTTTGCCATCTTCACTGTCCGAAATAAAACTATTACGTTTTTCGCTTTCAGATTCACTGATGCAGTCTGCTTCTTCTTCGTCATCACTATCCAAACCCTTATAGGAAAAACTTAAAGCTAGTAAAAACTTAAAAAATAGTTTAACGAGCTTAACCCTCAATAGTAATCACTATTGATGATAAAATACCGAAAGGATTATAAATAAACTAAAAAAAAAAGCTAAGAAACCAAAAAAAAATCCATAATATTATTCAACAATCCAAAAATCCACTCGTAATAAGTACAATTTGTGGGTGATGTTATTTAATGACATAAAACTATAGTTTCATACACATTAATTAGTGCACAATATTAATTACTGTATGTTATAAAGTTCAAAATAATAAATAGAACAAATATTTACATTATAGTTGTTGTGGCGGTTGGTTCCGCAGAACTGGAAAACATCAGAGACATTTTCCGTGGTAGCCTGCTCCATTTTGTGGTCATCGACCAGCTTCAGGACTTGAGTGTATAAACTGAATTTGCTATGTGCATGTCTGTGTTATCACACTGTCTGACAAAACGCATCCCGAAGATGGGCGAACGCCCGAAGCCGGTCGATGACCACAAAATGGAGCAGGCTACCATGGAAAATGTCTCTGATTTACATTATATTGCTCGAGTAAACTAATTTTTGTAAATTGAAATTGCCCAAGTATACTCAGTTAAATCAATAAAGTGGTTAATATTATAAATTTTAAAGAAAATCATTGGAACCTTTTTCGAGAAAATCATTAAAAAAAAATGAAAGAACCATTCACAGTAAAGTGGCACTTCCGGTCATCCGCTTTTCTTCAACTTGAGATTTCGACAACATATTTAATTCTATACAATATTATATAGATAATAAAATTGTGTAATATACTGAAATAACACTTTAGAGGAAATCATAAATCCACCCCACCTTCAGAAATGCCCTTAAATGAATTTTCCCAGAGTAATGTTTCAAATAGAAGATGTAGATCTTTGTATGTGTAGTTGATATAACAAGTCTCAATAAAATCCATTGGAGCCCTTTTTTAGAGGAAATCACAAAAAACTGAAAAAGAAAAAAAACTCTTCAGTAAAGTGGCACTTCCGGTTGATAGATTTTGCCTGAAATCTTCAACACGATTGAAATAGGCTACCACACAATGAAATAGGCTACCACGAAAAATGTCTCTGAGTCTTCCAGCTCTGCGGAAGCAACCACTACAACAACTATGGAGGCAGTGAGGCTATGTATCTTAACCATTTTTAAGATGACCACAAAATGAAGCCAGGCGACCATGGAAAATGTCTCTGATCTAACCAATAACATTACAATAACTAGTAGTATAACTTTGATGCAATGGAATACGATGTAAATAAATAAAAAGTGATTATGAATCCAAAAAAAAAAATTATCAGAAACTCTCAGTTCATGTATCCTTCAGGATTTGTGAATATTGAAAGTTTGCAAAACAACATTCGGGCGTAGAAAATCGTGAACAAATATTTAATTTAAGAGCTTGAAATTAAAGTATATAATAATGTAACTGTTTCAGAGATATTTTCCATGGTAGCCTGTGTTCATTTTGTGGTCATCGACCAGTTTCGGGATGCGTTTTTCAGACAGTGTGACAACACAGACTTGCACAGAGCAAATTCTCTGATTTACACACTCAGTGTGCATTGAATGATGAGTGTGTAAACTGAATTTGCTCTGTGCAAGTTTGTGTTGTCACACTGTCTCAAAAACGCATCCTGAAGATGGGCGAACGCCCGAAACTAGTCGATGACCACAAAATGAAGCAGGCTACCGTGGAAAATGTCTCTGATGTTTTCCAGCTCTGCGGAAACAACTACCACAACAATGTAACTGTTATTCATATATTTAAGGTAAAAAAAAATAGTCTAAACTTAAAAAAACTTGAAAAATGGCAACACTGTGATAACTTTTAATCAATCTCTCTGTAGTGGATAAAAGTTTTTGTAGGAAATATGGTGGATTTAAAGGTGATCATAGCAATAATATTATTTTTGATAAAATGCGTTAAATTCACACGTGTTTTATTTAAGAATTAAATTGTATAGCGCGCACCTAACTATGCATAACTCTATTAACAACAATTGTTTACAAAACCGTGACTAATGTAATTATATTTTAGTATCAGTATTAAAAAAGAAAATAATAATTAATTGAATTGTTCCATATTTTATGAGTTTAAAATTTATTTTTTTTCTCATCATTTAAATTATTTATTTTAAACATATAATATATATTTAGTAAACATATATTAATAATATATATACGTATTATGTACATATATGCGCTTATATAATAAAAATAAAAAAAAAATTAAAGAATGTTTGTTTAGTTGCATGACTATGTGTTTATGAATTGAATGATTAAATATGTAGACCACGTATGTATGAATATGATTGCTCTCATGTCCGGATGTACACAGAAGGCAGTTACATGAAATTAAACAGCCAGGCAAATCAATGAATCACTCAAACTTAAAAAAAAAAAAATCACATTGTTTATATACAAAAGGTCTATAAAGCAATAAACATATTTTCCTTTAGAATTGTATAATAAACTGAAATGATACTTTACAGGTAACTATAGCAACAACAACTTACAACCAAAATCCCACTAAATCAATTTTCTAGGGGAAAAATTATCAATTAAAAGTGATAGGTCTCTGTATTTATAGTTTGTGTACCAAATTTAATGAAATTCGTCGAAAGCTGAAAAAAAAATGTCCAGTAAAAACGCACTTCCGGCACTTACTAATTTTCAAGAAACTCGGAATTTTGGCCATCTATTATTTTGCTATTAATTTTCGCTTTGGGGGATAGAAATGTATGTTTTAAATAGAAACTTTTAGATCTTCTATATAGTTTCTTTTTACATAGGAAGTTACAAGAAAATCATCGCAGACATTTTTGAGAAAATCGCGAAAAAGTGAAAAAAAAAAAAATCATTTAGTAAAGTGTAGACGTGAACACACTTCCGGTTATCCGACTTTTTTTTGGAAACTCGGAATTTCAACAACATATTTAATTTCTAATTAACATAATTTAGATGATAGAATTGTTTAATAAATTTAAATAGCACTTTAGATAAAAAACTTCCCTCCCGCACCTTACTGCACCTTAAATGAATTTTCCCAGAGAAACATTTCAAATCAAAGTTGTAGTTCCTTTGTATGCGTAGTTGATATTCAAAGTTTGAAAAAAATCGTCGGAGCCATTTTCGAGAAAAAAGTAAAAAAAAAAAACAATAAGTAAAGTGGTATTTCCGGTTGAGGAATTTTGACAGATTACCCACTGTTAGATGCCATGGTGGTACCTAAACGGAATATAAAGTTTCAGCTTTCTACGATTTTTCGTTTTTGAGCTATGCTGTTCACTTTCACCAACACACACACACAGACCATTTGCTAAAAACCACTTTTTTGGACTCAGGGGACCTTAAAATGGATATTTCCGGTGAAAACTCGGTATCGAAAATTTGACACGATTACAATACTTCCTCTTACTAGGAGTTAGGGAAAGTAAAAATCATAGAAAACTAGAAAAAAAAAAAAAAAAAATCAGTAAACTCAAATTTTTGGTCAACTGAAGTTCTTTAAACTTGGACTTTTAGCAGAAACAATAAATAAATAAAATTATGATAGGATCCCATAATAATATAAAATAGCACTTTAGAGAAAAGCATAACTTTACCTCTCCCCTCAAAAAAAGCACCGCTTAAATGAATTTTCCCAGAAAAATGTTTCAAATAGAAGTTATAGGCCTACAATAGTAGTGTACGAGTATATAAAAACTTTAAAGAACATCGTTTTAGGCCATTTTCAAAAGAATCGCAAAAAACTGAAAGTTTCAATTCAGTAAAGGGGTACTTCTGGTCCAGAAATTTTGACAGATAAATTGTCCCTTAATATTATTCGTACTTAAATGGGACGTCAATTTACAACTTTTCCTAATTTTTCATTTACATCGTTACAGTACTTGTCATTATTACAGGATATGGATCTTGTTTAATAATTTTTCTTCCGTTCTTCGCCCAGTGTACGATAATTTGCTCATCGTTTGCAGATTTTTCGCGTTGTAAAAATGTGCAAGGTCAGTGCTTTTATTTCTACCAGATTTAATATTGTTATTCATTGCGTACGATCATGTCAAGTCCTTCGCTATGTAGTAGTTACATAATTGTTAGTAACGACAGATCCTATACAGTATAATTTGCTTACAAAATGTATTAGAGTTTTCTCACTTTCACAATCCATTTTCATAACAAGAAATGTCTATTTTTTCTATATAGTACTTTTTTTTTTTCTAATATTCCCCCACCGGAGAGGCACACAATGTATTTTACTAGTATAAATTCTTTGAACAGGTGTGTTGGGCCCGCAATATTGGACAATATCTGATATGAAGAAACTACTTTCCTTCAATTCTGACCGGTTTCAGAATTTGCTTCAACCTCAGAGTTAAAATCAAGTTAAAATGTAGTAGAAACGTTTAAATTTTCCATTTTTCAAAATTTCTGCCACGTCAGCAAATCATAGCGCAACATTTATCATTTGTTAGAATATAATGTTAGAAACTTTGAAAACTGAAATCAAACGTTTCTACATAATCTTGTTTAACTCTGTCAGGCGGACGAAATTCCAAAATTGTTCAAAATTATAGAAAAGCAGCATGCTGTGAGATACAAAAATCTCAGTTATACAAATTTTGTTAATGTTTTTTTTTTTTTTTGAGACGTCATTGTGACTCTTCATTGACAAAAGACTCACGTGGAACCTGCACACAAGACTTAAAAGACAAGCACTGACTAAAAGGACCAAACATCTTTACAGACTTATTGGAAGGCGAACCAAATTACCTACAGAACTCAAAAGATTGATATATATTTCTATAATCAAACGAATTTGGACTTACGGACTTGAATTGTGAGGCTCAACTAAACCTACAAACTTACATACCATCAGACATTCCAGTCTAAGCTACTTCGTCAGATAGTTGATGCTCCTTTCTATGTTTCAAACCTTACGCTCCATAATGACCTCAACAACCGCCAATAATGACGTAAAACAACTTGCCAAGACAAAATATATCATAAACTGCATACTACTCTCGCCTTTTGCTCGAATCCCTTTGTACAATCTCTAGCCTCCACTACCATCCCTGACAAGCCACCTCGCCGTTTGAATCGCCAGTGGCTCCCGAGATTTCCTTCGCGACTATGTCCATTAACGCGGCAGTGATAGCGCCGCTTCACGAGGAGCATACTATTTGGACAATGCCCAAGAATATGGGCCAAGGAGTTTCATTCTCTCTGCCACACTTGCGGCAGATTTATTTTAATCCAGCATTCCCCAAGAACTGTTCACCTACTCCGGGTATGCCACGGAGAGGCGCGTAATTAATGTTGAGCAATTATGGCATTTGTCCACTCGGAACCCGAAAGCATTTTTTTTTTCTCACAAAGTGGCAAACACCGATATACTGAACTGTGAATTTAAAATTTAAATCAGAAATGAAGTGGCGCTATTTAACTAGTTAATGCAAGCACGTACAAACTTAAATACCATTCAGAAATTCCAATCTAAGCTGCTTCGACAGATAGTTGATGCTCCTTTCTACGTCTCAAACCTTACGCTCAATAATAACCTCAACATCCCTTTCGTACAACAACTTGCCAAGACAAAATATCATAAACTGCATACTACTCTCGCCTTTTGCTCGAATCCCTTTGTACAATCTCTAGCCTCCACTACCATGCCTGACAATCCACCTCGCCGTTTGAATCGCCAGTGGCCCCGAGATTTCCTTCGTGGCTGATCAGTGCTACTGATAACCCGTAGAGAGTTCCTACCGCTGGGTAGTTTCTCTCCTCCTGCCTTCTTACAACCTACAGTTTCATTATTCCAACATCCTATTTACTCATTGTATATATGTAATACAGATTGTAAATTTCTAAATAAACAAAACAAAAAAAATTCTACTTAAAAAAAGTATTTTTAAAAAACTTATATGTGAGTTTGTTCATTAATTTATACTTTTCATTATTTGTATATTTATATGGATAGAGTTATGCATAAATAAGCAGTATATGTTGGAGTATATCTATAAAAAGAAACAACTGATATAATAAAAGTAAAAAGCACTCAACCGGGGTAAATAAGGACGTTTATATTCACACAAAAAAATCATTGAAATATACATTAAAATATTTCATAGATATATATATACCATATTAAATATATAATATTGCATATTACCTTTTTACAGATGAACTCTTTGGAAATCCAATTTTTAATACAAAAGTAGTAAGAATTTCTTATTATATATATTTCTAATAATACACTTATTTATATAAAAATTATTTATTACCTGGTTATTATTATCTGTTAATTAAAAATTTCAATATTATTTTGTTGTTTCTTTTTTTAATGTTTATTAATAATTACAAGTATTTCTTTTGTTTTATTTTATTTTAATTTATTTTAATCTGACCATTATGTTGTAAAAATTGTTTTTTTCGCTTCCTCTCCAACCACAAAAGGAACAAAACAAAAAAATACTTCTGCCTTAATATAATAGCTTGTTGCGCCATTAAAAAAAACAAAAACAAAAAAAAAAACAACGAAAACAATGAGTAATTAAGTGTTGTTTTTTAGTTACCCTCTATTTTATTTAACAAAAAAAAACAAGAAAAAAAATTGTAGAAACGTACAAGTTTTTGTTTGAGAATTACAGTACATTAGAGGAGGTGTTTGTGATTGTCTTTTAGATTCCACAAAGCAAATGGATATCCCCTGACCTCGAAATTTTTCTATTTCATTATTTTTACAAAAAGAAAGGCTCGGTTAAGTAAAAACACATATCACCTTATTGTTTAGAAATTAAATCATTATTGATAAACAACGGAAACTAATAAAAGTTTTGTTTTTATTTGGTTCCTGGTCTGAGTGTCCCATGAATGCTTGTTCAGTAAGTAGCACGCAAATGCCGCAAATATTTTTTTTATTTATAGGTTCGGATTTAGGATTAACATTGCTTTATTTATGATTTCGACTATTTTTTGTTTCGCTTTAGGAAGATAATGACATAATGACAACGATAACATAATGTCAGATAAAAAATTCTTTTAGGGAATAGTATACAGATCTGATTTGTACCATGGCGCTTTCTTAGTGCACTGCCGGCTTCCTATGAGTATTCTCTCGTTAAAGACCTAGGAAGAGAAAAATCTAAGAGCAGAAGTGCAGTATCGAATTCGACAACTCTGCGTGCTGCTACAACTGAGCTAATCACTTATCTTTAACATATTGTTACATAAAGTAACGTTATTTTGTATCTTGTTATCATAAAGATTCGGAGAAACGAACAAAAAAGAAAAATTCTCACATAAATTTTCTAACAACACAAAAATTCCTATTATTATTATTTGTCTGTGGGAAGGGAAACCCTACGCTAGCCAAGCTCATGGGGCCCATATAGCACCCCAGAAACACAACAAGCCGGGTCTTAACACAACATCCAGACGCCGGATTAATCCATCTAAGATTCACCGCAGTCCGAATAAATCGGACAATAACCTTAAGTGGAAATAGTCTAAGCTCTTCCACAAGCATCCTATTCCGACCAAAGGTCCTGAACCTAATTTCCTCACAATCCAAGCAATCAGTCATAAGATGGATGGGTGTTTCCTCCTCTGTCTCCCAGACTCTGGATCCGGCATGAGCCCCATTATGTAGAGATGTCTCTCCTTAAAACACAATGTCCAGTAAGAGATCCAACCAGATGCCTGAGAGCGCTTCGTGAAAAACACAGCAACGTCCCTCACAATGCCTTGTCCCGGCACCCCGCTGACAGGTTTAACTGCCCAAACCAACTGAGCTCATGCCATAAGGAGAATGCTGTGAACTCTCCATGTCTTGAAGCCTGACAAGACATGTGCCAGACACCAGAAGACACGCCAACAGCAGGGCTCGGGCAATGAAGTGAAGAGAGGCCCTAATTTGGCAAACCCTCCACGGCTCATTTCCAAAATTCCCATGTGACCTTGGCCCCATACAGAGCACATCCTTCTGTCAGAGAAACAGCTCCTTCCAGTCTTTTTGAACATTCTAACACCAACCTGGAACTGAAGACGCATGAACTCAGCGCCTTCAACGCAGCCTGGCTGTCCGAGCAGATACAAACACCTTGTAAGTTAGTGATAAAAATTCTTAAATTTAATTTAAATTAAAATTCAATTCCTAAGGGAAGGGAATAGTTAAGTGCTGGACTTTCACGCGGAGGACCCTGGTTCGAGTCCAGCTGTGCTACCCTTAGATTTTTTTTTTTCTTCCAAGGAGCCTCTACAATTCACTGTCCGGTGATGGACAGTATTGTCTGTAATGAGAGAACACTGTCCAGAGGCCGGCAGTGCACTGAGAAAGAGGCTCCGGGCGCCAATGTCCATAAATATTGACAAAAACTTAACCAGTGCCCAAAGACTTAACAAAATAAAGAAAAATATTTGTAATAATAATTAAGAACCTCGAAATATTTTTTAACGACCTTAACACACTATTTTTTTTTATAAGGGTGGAATTAATGATGTAGTATATTAGTAAGTAGTGGGGGAAGTAATAAATATTGTGCTTCTACTACTGTAATACGTCTTCCTGTTACAACCAATTTGTGAAGAGATGTGGTGTTAGAGGTATAGAGAGAGCTTGCTCACTTCCAATAGCTCTCTCGTTCATCATATAACCCACTTGAAACACTACAATTATTACGTTAGACATTCGATTGGCATACATAAGTTCAACTTTAACTGTGCTACATTCTCAAGTAGAAATTCCTAAGTTTTAACATGAAAGTGCTTCAGCTTGTTGAGTTTATTATTCTTGAAACAAAACCTGTCTACTTTTCTGTAGATTTCTAAAGCTCAAACTATAAATTTAATTCATTAGAAAAAAAAATTATTAAAACATCTTTATTGTGATAACAGTTGAAAGGATTTTCAGAATTCCAGATTTAACAATTTTTTTATTCGTATAAAATGATTTGATAAGATATAGTTATTTATGTTATTAAATTTTTAACAACCGTTAATTGCATTGTACAAATTAGGTCATTTATCATAATGTCACTTTAACTAGAAAGTGAATAAAACTATTTTTATAACTAGCACTCTATTTAATGTCCCCCGCAAAAGAGAGAGAGATAGATATAAGATAAGAGTAATGAAAACTTTGCATTTACAACTTTCTTTCCGAATAATTCTGATTCTCTAATTACTATGTTTATTCATATCATTAATTATTAATATTCGTCCCAATTTTAGTATTTGTACCGCCAAAGCGATATTTTGGTCTCTTGTGACCTTCACCTGCTCAAGAAGAATAAATCGAATATAATGGAAAAAATTTCAGAACGATTGCCATTCAATAGACATTCATAATGTTTTAAACAGTAGATACAATTACTTATATGGACTAGTAAGTGCCTGGGGAAGCGAGGGATCCTATTTAGATTGGATCTGTGCTATTACTAAAATAAGATTGATTACTCAGCTTCGATTATGTAATCTATAGTGTTCAGGAATATCTACGTTGAGGGTTCCTCTTTTGCCTTCGATGAGGGCAATCTCTCTTTGATCTTCAAGGTACCGGACTCTGTTTTACATTTCCTCTTCTTTACTGTCACACATTACAACAATATAGAAGAACACTATCTTAATGCATATCTTGCTGACTCGGATACTGAATCCAAATTTTTCGAGAAGCTGTTCAAGGCTGGGTCCGTCTCTCAGATAAATGCAATTTACAAGTACGTTATTAGTGCTCTAAGAATTAGAAGTTTCACTCTCCCTGATTACCTAATATCATTTATTAATAACACCTTGTTTAGTTTACGACAGTAGTCATGAGTTTTATTTCTTTTTATGTATTATGTATTATGAATATCATATTATTTTTGTATACTGTTGTGTAGGGACATCTTCAGGGACATGGATCTTGATGAGGGAAAGCCTTTCAGTTGGTCTAGCTCGATAAAACAAAACAAAAAATAAAATAAATCATTAAATTCTTCATTTGAGAAAGATTCAGTTAGATTTTCGTCAAGAAAAATGGTAATATGTTCTTATTTCTCCTTTGAAGGACTACGTTGTCTTCCAAGAATATTATTGGGGTGTTCATATATTTAGAATGTAAGTACTAACTATATTTGTAAGGATGATAAAGATCCCTGAAGAAGAAGGCCAATTTTACTACTTTCTATCTTTTGTAATGACATATCAAAGTCATAGCAATGTCAAAGTGGTATCAAAGTCATAGCAATGTCAAAGTGGTATCAAAGTCATAGCAATGTCAAGTGGTTCCAGCCAGCTGCTATCTTCACAAAGGATGGCAGGAATAAAGGATAATTTATAACTAGTGGCCTAGCCGGCCGCTGTCTTCAAGACAAGGCCGCGGCCAAACAAACGAAACCCTTTTCAATACAAGGGTCAATACTTTACATCAAAGCAAGCACCGATAAAGCTGGCCACTGACCTAAATCACTGGTCCCGAACTAACCAAGGTCGCACAAGGTCGCTCGCTAGGAGAGATGCCTTGGTGTGAGTGTTGCTTACACATCTGACAGTGTGTGAGCGACACTAATAAAAGCTTCGCCCCACTGGAAGAGGGGATCATTATATACGAGCACGTCAGTAGATTATTATATACGAGTACATCGTTATACGAGCAGCAGTTCCGCGTCCCTATACAGGTTTTACTTATACTTATTTTCATAATTGTGTATCTTTGTTTATTTATTTTAATCATCTTAAATTAATTGTTATTTTAACTTTAAATTATCTAAGTATTTCATGTTAATAGTTACCATTGCTCACATTTAAATTATTGTAAAAATATAGTCTATTTTTTATAAATTCAGTGTTAGTAATTCGAGCTCTAACT
>JAAEAF010011167.1:0-19689 GCA_011037195.1 Triatoma infestans
GCTATTTTTCTAAAACGGTCCACCGATTATCTTTTAACTACTATACAAGGATCTACAATTTTTTTATCTGAAACATTTCTCGCGGAAAATGCATTAAGGGCCCTTTTGTTTGGAAAGGTGGGGTTCTTACTTTTTATTTGTTATTTATTTTAGTTTATTATGCTACTACGCCATCATCTGAATAATATTATTTCGAATTAATATGTTAACAAAATTCTTAGCTTAAAGAAAATCAGTTGAACGAAAGTGCGTTTGAACAGTCAAACAGTCTTTTCATTTTTCTGCAATTTTCTCCATAAAAACAACGGTAGGTTTCTTGAAATTTAGTAGACTATCTATGAATACGAAGACCTAATTAATCACTTTTGTTGTTTTCTCATATTTGAAACTACTTTTACTTTTTACTTTCTCCTACTGCTTTAAATACAAGTTATCAGGTCCCCTAAGTTCCAAAAATGGTTTTTAAAAATATACGTTTTCAGGTTCCCTGAGTTCGAAAACTGGTTTTTTAAAAAAAATTTAAAAAATGCTGTGTAAGGGTATGAACGGCACAATTCACAAACGAAAAATTGCAGAAAGTTCAAACTTGATATTCCGTTTGGGTGCCATAAAAGAATCAGACAGGGAGTTCACTTGCCTGGAAATTACTCAACCGGAAATTCCACATTATACGCAGTAGAACAGATTTTTATAGAAATTTAGTTCATCAACTAATTTTGTGCGTCTAGTAAAAAATGTTTTATATAGAAAATATATCGACAATAGTATTGCGTCCAAGTTTTTATTATTTCATCTATGCCCAACGAAAAAGTTGTACTCACGAAATTCAACATTATATATATATATATATATATATATAATAAGACCGCTATCTAAGATTAAGTTTTAGCATAAGTTATGCTATGAATTTCTCAGTAGGATATTGCTGTTTGCATACCTAATTAAGGACTATATTAATTAGGGCTGTATAATTGGGAGTGTGATTAACTGAATTAATTAACAGAAAATATTTATATTAAATTCTCCAGTGTATTCATTTTTTTTTCATTTTCTTTCTTTTCCTTCTTTTTTTTAAAAAAAAATTTCCAGCGCTTTACATTTTTGTTTTATAAACTATTTGTCTTAATTATTAAAAATTCATACTTTCGGCTTTTTAAAACAAAAGAAAAACAAATGTGATGCCAAACGCTCATGCGACTTTCTCTTACCGCAATTTACTTTAATGAAACCCGTCGGTGTTTTTATGGAGAAAATCACAAAATTGAAAAAAACAACTGTTCAGAAAAGTCGCACTTGCAGTCAACCGATTTTCTTCAACATAATTAATTCTGATTAATATTATGTGGATGATTAGATTAGAAACCGGGGGGGGGGCGAGCCTCATTTCACTGCGACCTACAAGACGAGGTCTATTGTGGATCCCCTTAAATATAGCACAACCACCAGCTCTGCCCTCCTAATCAGTCCTAGCAAAGCTAAGAGCGGCTCCGTCATGAAGCTCATTGCCTGTCCCCAATTGAAGAAACCTTGTCTTCGCCAGGGCCGGCGCACATCCTCTGTGAGTACACCGGGGTTTCTTCCTCTGCCTTGCAAAATCAGCATACCGCACTATCTGCAAATTGTAGATGGTGCATGTGCCTGTTCAGCCTACAATGCCCAGTTAGTAGACCCACAATAGCCTTATATCCCTTCGGGTATGGCTGAGTATGTCTCTGGTAAATTTAGGCAAATGACTCTTAATAAAGAGCTTTGCCAGCCTCCGTCCTGGTGTTCTCTCTCACCAAAGCAGACGCTGTTCTTCTATCCAACCTTTGATAGAAGTTTGAATAAGGCTCCTAGACAAACCGCAGAAGGGGTCGGGGCCTATAAAGATATCCTGCGAACCCTCCCTCGCTAGGGCAGGGAACCCCGCCCTCTCACTGCTCAGAAACCCCGAATGTCCCGGCACCCAGGCGAGTGTCAGTTTGTTCCGAGCACCCACCTTGGTTAGGGCAAATAGGCTATCCCTCACCAGTCTTGAGACTATTTGGTGTGAAGAAAGTGCCTTCAGGGCTGCCTGACTATCGGAGTATTTGGCCACTCTTCTACCCACTATGCCTTGGCTTTCTCCCTAGCGCAAAGTTGTAACGCCACACTTCAGCCTGAAAGGCCGTGGCGTACTTCCCTAGGCTGGCCTTAATCTTAACTTTAGGCCTGCTCCCATAGAACCCGGCTCCGACCACAGTAGGGTTCGTCTGTATACCAGATCGAGTCACCGAACAGGAGGGGGGGTCACAGTCCCATTCACCTCTACTCGGTATAACAATTTGGAAGTTCCTTTCGAAATGATGGTCAGCCTTGATTTCCTCAATCAACCTCTGGTTATTACGATCGTGCCTAGAGGTGATGGGAGGCGGCCCTTGCAAGAGCCTATGTATTCCCATTCTGGCTTCGCCTTGAACGAGGATATATAGTGGTTTATATGGGTGATAAAATCGTTTAATAAATTAAAATATCACATTACAGGGAAGAATAACACGACCCATCTCCCTTAAAATCCCCGCCAATAAATTGATCACAGAGAAATGTTTCAAATAAAAGTTGTAAAGCTTTTTGCATATATGTAGTTAATATACCAAATTTAAAGGAAAATTGTTGGAGCCATTTTTGAGAAATTCAGTAAAGTGATGAAATTCAGGTTTTCCTATTTTGTTCGAAAATACCTTACACTTAGGCCCCACTTAAACTAAATATTTAGTCTGAACTTTCCGTGATTTTCACTTTTTGAGTTATGCTAACCACACAAACACTCACAAAGAGACAAATTTCGATCTCAGGGGACTTCAAAATGTTTATATCTGGTGAAAACTCGATATCGAAAATTCGTGTCACGATCCTATTGCTTTCTAATTATAGAAGTAAGAGAAGGTCAATAAAATTGTTTTGGCTTCTAAACTTCTATTATATGTTTTACACCCATTTTCAGAAAAGAGCTATCTCTAAGAAATTTGCCCCCTCCAGAAGACTTAAAACATTTTCCCGGAAAAATTTATATTTTGAGGATTCTGGAGGGTGGGTGGGGGGAACAATAGTATTAAGCTTTTTTTTAAAGGACCATTTCAGTAAAATTTATTGTTCTGCCTCTCCTATAATATTGATAGGATTCCAAAATCAGTTATAGGGAAGTGTGATTGTTGAGAATTTAGTGAACGATAAATAATATTGTGAAGTACCGATTATGTTATTTTTTTCGATTAGAGTTATCGCAATAGCGGTAACAGTTTATTCCCTTTATTAGTGTTATGTTGACTTCTATTAAGGTTGCTTTTGTTTACGCGTATTTTGATGAGAACAGTTTTACTATTTCTTTATAGTTTGGCTGATAATAATAAAGTACTGACTTTTTTATTATTTTTTTTTTTTAATTTTCGAATTCGTACATCGTCGAACATTCATTTTTTCCTTTGAATATCAGTTCCTTAATTTTTTATTTACCTTAATTATTCAACAGTGATTTTACAAAATAGGATTTTGAGTTTTATTTGGGAATTTTCTAGCAATCAATTATAATGATTTTCTTTAAACTGGAATAATAATTACACTAGATAAACTTATCACTTATATTTGTAACGTTTTCTGAAAAATTTGTTTTTAATTGGTTCTGAGGAAAGTGAGACGTTGGAATGCAAATGTTGTGTTCGCTCAATATTATTGGACTCTACCATTCTCTACTTGCATCTGTTGGTTGGCACTTGTCCCCCCACCACCAGCACCACTACGTCATTTGCATATTTATGTTTGGATATATGAGCGAAATTCGAAATTTAAATAAAATTTGTCATTCTATATTTATATATGTCTTTTTTTCTGGAGCTGTATACATATGAAACAAAAAGAGAAAGTTGTGAGACAAAGTTTCAATATTGCTTTTTCCATTATTTCTGGCGTTTCCAAGACAAAAATACTCATTGAGGAGTATTTTAAAAACATTTTGTTAACTAAATCAGTCTGAATTATCGTTCGAATGTTACAGAAAAAAAAATAATAATAACTTTACTAAGTTTATTTGTTTATTTGTTTGTTGGTTTTGTCTGTTTGACATTAACCAGTTATTTTGAGGGCTGGGAAAAACCAACATATTGACATTATTAACTACCCTTGGCTTCTAATTGCCTGCAACTGCCAATATGTTAGTGGAAAAAAGCCAGCCCTATCTTTTCAAATTGACATGTCTCTTGTAGTCTTCCACTAGGCTACTGCACCCTCTTGCCCTTCTTCATTCTCCATCTTTGCAGAGATAAGGGTATTTTGAGCGATGCGGCTCTTATCCTTAATCTTTTGACATTAATCTGAAACAATTTTATGGTTAATGTCTTTGTATATTATGTTGTTTTGGTGTCTAGTATAAGTGAAATGAGCACAGAACTACAATGTACTGAAAGATAATTAATTCCTAATCCGACTTATATTTTCATTTTATTCCCTTTGATGAACTTGTATATGCAAACAAGCGCTTCCTTTTCCATTAGTGCCAATATGCTTTTGCGCTACAAGGAAATCGTACATACTTGGACAGTTCGGTGACAAACGTTTCTCTTTTTTTACTATACATTTTACGACTAAAGAGTAAATGATTGATGTCGCCATTCTCTCCGTTACCGCAATCGCATTTGGGACTATTTACTATGCGTCTTTTATAAAGGTGCGGCTTGGTGAGGTTATGGTTAAACCTCAATCGCATTATCGTGGTATAGAATAGCCTTTCCCCCTCCAACTCTTCAAACCAAGGTCTACAAGGGATTCGAGGCTGTATGTCTTTCCATATTGATCCTGCCATAATTCTAAATACTTACTTTTCAGAGCATTGTTAATATCTCTCAAACTAGCTATCGGAATGTCTTCACCCGACTTAATAGCATCTTTTGCCAGATATCGACATATTCATTACCTTGGATCCCGGCATGCCCTTTGATCCACATTACATGTATCCTTCCTGCAGCATTTTTTACTAAGTTATTTAACGAACAATTTATTGATAATAAATTATTGATAAACATTAAATAATCCATTAAGAAGCTGAGATGTGGAGTGGATCTGATTATTTTATATAAACAAAGAGCTGTGATATTTGATTAAATTAAATAGTTGCTCTAGTTCATTTGATATTTAAATATCGAATTTTCCATTTTTCCACTATGTCGATGATTCTTATAATTTTTTTTCCAAAACATTGAAAGACAATTATTTCACTCTATTTGATTTTGTTTTTTTTTTTTCTAAAACATAAAAACATAAAAAAAAATGAAATATAAATATTAAAAAAGAAAATATTATAATTCCCCCTAACTTTCAGATAAAGTTGTTCTATGTTTAGGATGAAACTACACGAGTTAAAAAATAATGAAAATTTCAAAAGTTAAGATAATGTGTGTGCACGTATGCACGGCGATGTATGAATACATGATCACATGTTTAAATATATGATTTTTTTAAATTAAAATTAAATATTCTATTAATAAAGTTTCTTGCATCGCTCTCTGTCGCCACCATATTAACTTTGCAAAAAGTTTAAATTTACTTTCTTTCTTTTCTTTCCAGCGGTTAGGGACGACAGGTCATTCTATACACTGCCATACAGTTTTGTGTTTTAATTAATAATATAACATTTTGTTGCGTCATATTTCAGATATTTTACTTGGTACACGAAGTAATTCGTCGGTTTTTATTTCTTCTGACGTAGAAAATTAAAAAAAAAATCCATTCAATAAACTGGTTACTTCCGGTTTAGATATTTTGACAGATAAGTTCCTGTCGGATTGCCTAGTGATGCCAAGAGGGATGTCAAGTTTGAACTTCCTGCATTTTTTCGTTTTGATCTACGCTTTTAAAAAACACACGCAGACACAGCGACCATTTTCTAAAAAATTATTTTTCGGATTCAATTTGTGCTTCTTGCAATTTTTTTTTTTTTCAGTTATTGTTTTTTGATATTTGGTTTTGTCCATTCATACACAAACCCAGACTCATCCAAACCACACAGAGGTAATTCGCTAAAAACATTTTCTTTTTCGTTTTCAGAAAGACCTCAAAACGTGTATTTCCAGTGAAAACTCGATATTGAAAAATTTTGACAAGATTCGAATGTTTTCGTCTTTACCACCAATTAAGGTGTAAATGAAGTAATGAGACTGATTTTCTAGTGTTCGATCTGGCAACACTGGAGACCCGGCGCATGCGTGGTAGGACAAGTAAACATCTGATACACGTCCAGTGTAAATTTGAAAATGCTAGAGTTGTTGCACTGTCCGTAGTGACTTTTTTTGTGAGCAAGGTTTTTTCAGTGCGTTTTAAAAATGAGTGACATCAATTACGAGCAACGTTGTGCTATCAGGTTTTGCTTCAGACTTGGGCACAGTGCAACGGAAACGTTTGAAAAACTGTGCCAGGCCTATGGAGACAATGTTTTGTCGAGAGCACAGGTTTTTAGGTGGTTTAAGTCGTTTGCAGAAGGAAGGGAATCAATTGAAGACGAGCCTCGCAGCGGAAGGCCTTCATCTTCAAGAACCGACGAAAATGTTGGCAGAATCCGCGATCTCGTGCGTTCAGATCGTCGTTTGACAGTCCGAATGATCGGCGAAGAGTTGAATTTGACTCACACAACCGTTCATCAAATTTTGACTAATGAATTGGGGATGAGAAAAATTTGTGCAAAAATGGTTCCGAAAAATAACATTCAGTAATAACAAAATGGCCAGTAATAACATTCCTGTGGCTCCTCAGCCTCCTTATTCACCCGACTTGAGTCCATGTGACTTTTTTTTGTTCCCCAAATTGAAAAATCACCTCAAGGGACGTCATTTTGGAACATTGGAGAATATTCAAACAGCCGTAACCGACCAACTGAAGTCTATTCCAGTATCCGAGTTCCAGCACTGCTATGACGAATGGAAGAATCGTCTTCAGCGTTGTGTGGCTTCCCAAGGTAGTTACTTTGAAGGGGACAATGTTGAATTGTAATTTTATTTGAATAAAAAAAAGAGAAAAAAATCAGTCTCATTATTTAATTTACACACCTCGTATTTCAAATGTAGGGAGGGATATGAATATAGTAGGTTCAATGTTAGTGGGACGAGCTCTACTGGACTACAATGTAATCTACTTGTCTATCTACCTGGGTTAGCAAGTTGGTAACTTACAAATAATATGTAAACTTTGAGTTCACACCAGATTTTTTTTTGTATGAATGTTGGGGGTGATGCCATTATAAGTGTTGTTTTATGTTGTTAGGTTGGGATATTCGAAGGGATGTTCACAATCCCTGAAGAAATGGCTAGTGGCAGTACCTCCAACGGGGAAAGTCCATTGTAATAAACAGAATACTGGCACAAGTGTTATTTATAATGTAATAATCGTCTATATTTTAATAAATATTTATATTTTAATAAATCGTCTATATATTAATAAAAAACTGAATTATTACATTATTATAACAGTAATATCTCTAAAAATATCCCTCCATACTTTGCCTTTTTTTTTTTATTTTATTTTAATATATTATCTTTCAAAGCCTTCTTTTTCTGAAAAAGATATTTTCTTTATGGCGGAAAAAATGACAGAATTATTAATATTTTTCAGTGTAATTTTATTCTAGACATAAATTGGTTTGAGCTGGCTGACGGGGTGGAACTATTTCCTTGATGATACCATTTTTTTTACTTTTTTTTTATTGGCATTCGAAGAAGTGTTATAGCCCTGATGTAGGAAGTTTGTGTCAAAAGGAAATAAGTAAATATCTTTTTCTCCTTCTTTACAGACCGGCAAAGGGGTGGGGGTTGGGGGAGTGAGATTGCAGTATTTTTAGTATTCTATTCTGTAAAACTTTATTTAAAAAAAAATTATAGCATGAATGAAGAACCTTGGATTTGATTAGCTTTTTTTTTTTTTTTTTGACATCTTTAATTTGCTATCAATATTTTATTCATTATTTAGATATATATATATATATTTTTTTTTTTTTTTTGGAGAAGTGTTTTATTTAAAGCTGGCAGTGCGTCTCTTTATTTGACGAATTCACAATTTCCTTCTGCTCTGGAAATAATGACGTCATTATCATTCTTGCCTTTCAAAGCCAAAGGTTACAAAAAAAAAAAAACACACATAGGCGTTTTTAATGATTTATTAATACAAAGTAAAATTAGAACTGATAGAATAATTAATGACTTTAGCGTAAAGCTATTCACCCTGGTGTATACTGTTGAAATAGACTGCTAATTAATATTTCTTAATCATTTGGAAAACTCGTTGCCATACTGTCATTATAAAATTGTTGATTACCTATTCTCCTTTTATTTGGTTCTGATTACGTCTCCTTCAACTTTGCTTCAACAGGCATGGTTGAAAAGTGAGTCTTAATCGCAGGTCTCTCTTTGATAAAGACCATTAACCTTTAATCATAGCATCTGACACAGAAGTATTCAGTCAAAACCTGACAACTTTATTGAATGTTATTCCCCCTCTCTCCTCCGCCCAATTTTTCGTGATTTACTGGAAAATGACTTCAACTATTTTCTTTAAATTTAGCATACTAACTGTACACATAGATTCTTTTCACTTTTATTTGAAACACTTTTCAAGATTATTTTTTTTTGAGGTTTCCTTTTTAAGTACCACTTCATTTGAATATATGAATTTCGCCACTTTTATTAACTTATTAAAATGTTAAGTTTCAAATTTTTATCGACAATATCTCCCAAGATTTTCCTTAAACTTGGAAAGCTACTGGTTTTTTTTTTTTTTTTTTATGAAAGTTCTGGAAAAACTGTGACGTTTGTTTATAAGTGTTCCTTAGAGTTTGATTGAGTCGTATCTTCTAGACGACAAAGTAAGCGGTTTCAGTTATTGTGCTATACGCTATGAACCAACATGACCCCGTACCACAGCACTTTATTTCCGGTTTCCGTTTATATACTGACATTTTGCCCATTTTGCATAGGCTTCTTAAGGGTAGTGTCGCCTTGAATCCAAAAGTAACACTGCCATAAAACAATTGGGTTGAACCGCAAAAAAGGCAACAATTTTGGCAGAAAGGAAGGGGCAGGAAGGGAAACTTAAAGTTCGTCACCCGGCATGTGATCGAAGTGAGCAGAATCATGAGCTAGCGTATCTGGACCCCTAGGTACTCCAAACCAGCCCACCTCTCAACCAGCGCGGGGACACTACTATCATCATTGACTCTACGATCCCGTGGTACCATTGTGGCAGTAGAGATAACTCCCTACCGCTTAAAGGGTCAGAATGGTAACAGGCCCGGAATTGCAAGTAATTCCTACGGTTTCACTTCACCCTCCTGGCATCCGCTTGGCCTGACCTGCCGTGCCATTCCAGATGAGGTAGGTCTTCCGTACCCAACCCAACCCTAAAGCTCACTAATCCCTACAGTCTTTAACGGACACACTCATCCCAATAAATACACGCATTCCAATAAATACTTTCACACTACTTACTCCTAACTAAAATTTTCCGGGGTGAGCTACTTAATATTCGATAACCCTGTTCCTAACTAACTCTAATCAGGTACTAACCACTACACTAACCTACTTACACTACCCCAACCCTCTCTTTTATCACCATCACTTCCTTGATAAACTCTCGTCACCCGGCAGCCAATCACGTGCATGGAAGGGAAAATGAAACCCCTCCCATTACTTAGATCCATTTACAAGCAAGATGGCGAAACAAGTAGACGCCGCCATCTGTTTCAAAGCTTGTGTTGATTTTTTTGCCTTCAAGACAACACTGAAGAATGAATGAATCACTTCATCCTTTAATATCACTCGCTTTGCAATTCTTGTGAATCTTAAACAATAGATTTTTATCCTATACAATTTTTCTTTCTTATTTTAACTAAGTAATTATTTTTAAGTATTTCTTTGTTCCAGTTTATTTATTTGTTATTTTTGAATTTATTTACATTATTCTGAAAGGATTTTTTCATTATTAATTCAAAAGTTCATTTACATTAATCTGTTTTCATTCATTAAAAATAACAACTAATTATTCCTTTTGATTTGCCAGTGGTGCGAGAGTGTTCGTGACGGGAGTGCTTCCTTTTCCTTATTAATAAAGAATTTTTTATTTGGTGCTTAGAAAAAAAGTAATACGTATATTCAAAATACCGTCAAAAAAACAAAGCAATGATGCGCTCACAGTTTTTTTAGCGTCATCAATATTTTAAACTGTGTCCAATGTCCACTGAGCTGAAGATCCTCGGCAGAAGCAGTTACTTATCGATGGTTATGTAACTACAAGAGATTGTTATATATTCCATCCTACAGCAGTAAACGTAGGCTGGTGATTACAGTGGTCTATATTTATGACCCGGATATGTCTGTCTCTCTAACTATCTTTCTCAGAAAGCGCATAACTTTTTTGTCTTAAATCTGTGTATATTTTTCCACCCCTATGCCAGTTGCTATAACAGTCGGGTCGCTCAATATATTTCTACGAAAATATCCACAAGATCGTCATCTTTTTTTAAAGAAGATTCGAATATCAGTTAGAGCAAAACAACTGACCAAATATAACGCAACCATAGATTGTAGAATGTTGAAGGAGATTATCGCAGTACGACCTGAAAGATCTAGTGTGCCCTCCGGAGCCTACTCAGTGCACTGCTGGCCTCCAAGCAGTGTCTCTAGCTGCTCAATACCGGACAGTGAGTTATAGAGGCTCCTAGGAAGAGAAAATCTAAGAGCAGCATGCTGGGTTCGAGGCCGGGACCTAGGTTGCCAGTCCAGAGCGCTACCACTGAGCTAATCCCTTCTTTCTCCCTTGGCTTACGCCAATAACTAGGGTCTCCGTCTCTAGTTTGTGACTGTATTTGTCCTTGTGTGTAAAGTGTATTGTATACTGTTCTGACAAAGTGCATGGAGTATTGAGCTGTGGTAATCGTGGAGTCGCAACTCCCCAAGTACCCGCATGCAACAGATACCCCTTGCGGGCATGCAACCGTATCTTCACCTGTATTATATAAATGGAAACCTTTCACGTCTGGTGTTATAGTCCTGAAGCATTCAATGGAAACATTTCTTGGGACCGTCGATGGTATTATGCCGTTCCTCTCTCTCTGCATGCCATGGCGATGCTGCAGTTGATCTAGTCTGAGTTTTTTTCGGTGACAGCGCTTTTAATGAAACTTTTTGCCGCAACAAATGTGATGGGCGGAATTGGCTAGTCCCTTGCAGCTACTTACTTTGCCAGCTGGTCTACTTTCCTATCGTTTCGTACTATTCAAAGGAATCCACTAAAGAACTAGCGATATCCTAGCAGCCATAACAGCTTTATGTTGTACATTCTAGTACAGTGAAAAACGTTTAACACGAAACTGAGGGGACTGAAATATTTTTTCGTGTTAAAAGATGCATGCGAAAAAACTCACCAATATTTTCGATGTTGTCAAATTTTATTAATTCGTTTTCTTGCTAAAATTTAAACTTGTAAAAACACATACATTGACAGTCCATACTTACATATATATGTGATATTATGTACATTGTCCAACCTACCATATTAGAAACATAAATAATTATATGCACATAATATGTATTTAATAAATCTCATAAAGACAATATTTTTTTTTAAATTGATATGTTTTTATAGTGTCTTTTTTTCAACATCAAATTGTCGATAAATTGTTCATCATTTTTTCATTTCGCCATTCGAATGCGCATCTAAATAACTACGCATTCTTATCATGGTTTTCCCTGTTTTTCTGCAAGGATTCACCGATTTTGACACTGCCTTCACCGAATTCGAAAACTAAATGACCAATACATTGAAATGTTTTGTCAATGGCAGTGCCTCTTCCTACCCAAAGACAAGCGGTAACATAGAAACATTGGCAGCCATTGTTTATTTTATAAGTCTCACGAAAAAAAAAATAAGCTAAAAAAATCTGGGTGACAATGCGCTGCAGAAAACAGATATATTCTGTTCGTCCGAGAAGCGAAAACTTTTCGTATTAGGCGATTTTTGTAAAAAAAAAAAAAAAAAAAAAATGTCAGAAATCACGTAGTATTTTGTCAGCACCACTGCGTTTTCCTGTTAAACTTTTTTCACTGTATCAAATTTTTTAATGGAATATCTATATTTTTATATTCATTGAAATGTTAAACCATTTTTTTTAATTAATAAATCTGGGTGTAGGAATTTAACTTAATTTAAGAAAAGTGGATTTAATTATTTCCTGCTTCGGCAGGATGATTAGGTAATCATTTTTAGAATATTCATAAACAGAATAATTAGTAAGAGAGGATTTCCGTTTTTTTTTTTTTTGCTTGTTTTTTTATATTGTTTTCACCCGTACATAGACATCACATATTTATGTACATTCACACAGAATAGTCGGTTGAAAAAGTATCATTTTTTTTTTCCAGGAGACTTCAGAACATATATTTCCGCGGGGCGTGTGCTGGTGTAGTGGTTATGAGCATGGACTTGTAAGTGGGAGAACCCCAGTTCGAGCCCCGCATATAATTGATAAATTTTATATTTGTTTAAAAAATATTATTAGTAAAGTAGGTGCTTCCGCCCCTGTCCACGACACCTAATTTTGTAGTTGGACGTTAAGTCCGCCTGAAAAAATAGGCATTACTTTACTTTACTTTACATATACTTCCGGTGTAAACTCAAATTTCACAAAAATTTAATCGTGGTCTTAATAGTTCCTCTCTTGTAGCGGAAGGAGAAAGCAAAAAAAGAAAAAAATTTGTAGAAATACAGTATTTTTGTCAAAATTGACCATTGAACAGTCATTATCTTTTATCATATTTTTGGAATAGTTGTTATAATAAGAATGAGTGGTTGTAATTTGCATTGGTATACAGGATGGGTAAGAGTATATTTTTTTTTTTTTTTTTTACATAAACCCCATCCTCCTTATAACTGACAGGCAGCGTCTCTGAGTATACAACAGGACTTTACTCTTCTTTTTATTTAATTCTAAATCTCCTTGCGAGAGAAAATTGGTTGCGCTTGGTAATGCAATGTTTAGAATATGTAAGAATCATGTGTTTTTTTTTTGCTTTATATCAACATAAGATAGAGTGACGTCATGGCCGGCCATGTTTAATATAATCTTAACTCATCATCATCATCATCAATCTTAAACATCTATTTAGTGTTTTTTTTATACCAGGCTCTATATTTTGTCAGAATAGTAGGACGATTATTCCACCTAGATAATGTTTCTTAATCCATCATTTTTGTTTTTTTGCGGATTCTCTTACATTTAATGGATCCATTTGACAATGGAAACTAGGTTTTCATTTGTTAGCTTGATGGTTAGTATTAAACAATCCTTAGAAATGGTACTATGTTCAGGATCCTCGGCTGGCTAAAATCATACGTAACGACTAACTGTGTTCCTTGCCCTAGGAAGCCCTATAATCAGCATTACAAGTCTATGGCGTCTCCCCACTAATTACGAATTCTTTTCTAACTGATATATTTTCTTCCAAACGTTTTTGTGAAAAATACCTTATTATGCTACAAGTCATGGATAATGAGCCACATCAGTACAATATATACTTACAATATCCATATAATAGTGAGGCAACGCTTGAATAGAATCAAACGCTTGTATTACGAATTTGCAAAAAGTTACTAAACAGGAAGTATGGGGGACAGGAAGTATGGGGATCAACTAAAATGTTCCAACGTATCCAATCCTTGCAGTCAAAAATTATCCGGAAAATCCTTGATGCACCATTTTTCGTATTGAACCTCACTATCCATAATAACCTGATTATTCCTTTTGTTCATGATCTAGCGAAATCTCATTTTTTCAAATTCCATTCTTCTATTGCAGCCCATTTCAATCCTCTAATAGAACAACTTTCCTTTTCTACAATACCAGTTGATCCTCTAAGGAGATTGAAGAGGAAATGGCCTCGTGATTTACTATTGTCATGACAGTGTATAATAATGTATCACGTTTCATGATGATGATTGTGCCTTCTCCAGTCTAATACCCCATTATTGTATTAGCTATCATTATAATTACTGTTGTTGTAACTAGTATTACAGTAGTAAATTTCAATAAAATATAAAAAAAAAAATCTGGTGTGAAACACTCACCAAAATTATAATTGACAAATTTTAAAGTTTGTGTACCAAATTTAATAAAATTCGTCGAAAACTAAAAAAAACTGTTCAGTAAAAGCGCAATTTCGTTTACTATTTTTGTTGAAACTAGGAATTTTGGCCATTGTTTGGATGATAGAAGTGTATAATCAACTATGATAGCGCATTAGAGAAAAACATAACCCCTCTCCTCCCCCAAAAGTGCCCTTAAATGAATTTTCCCAGAGAAATTTTTCAATTAAAAGTTTTAACTCTTTAAATGTGCAATTAATGTACCATGTTTGAAGAAAATCGTCGGAGCCATTTTTGAGAAAATCGCGAAAAAGTGAAAAAAACTATTTAGTAAAGTTGTAAAGTACTTCCGGTCACTCGATTTTTTTCAACCTTGGAATTTCAACAAAATATTAATTCTAATTGATATTATTTAGTTGACAGAATTGTCTAATAAACTGAAATAGCACATTAGATGAAAACCTAACCCCTCTTCTCCCCCAACAGTGCCCAGAGAAATGTTTGTGTATCAATGTTTGTATTTAGTAGATCAGTTTCTATATAACCACAATGAATTTTCCCAGAGAAATGTTTCAAATAAAACTTTGTATGTGTAGTTGATATGCCATGTTTAAAGAAAATCGTCGGAGTGATTTTTGAGAAAATCACAAACAAGTAAAAAAAAAAAACTAGTAAAGTGGTACTTCCGGTTGAGAAACTTTGACAGTTTCAACTTTTTACGGTTTTTCGTTTTTGAGCTATGCTGTTCACATACACCCACACACACAACAGACCATCTGCTAAAAACCACTTTTTTGGTCTCAAGGGACCTCAAAACGGATATTTCCGGTGAAAACTGGATATCGAAAATTTGACACGATTATAATACTTCCTCTTACTAGAAGTAAGAGGAAGTAAAAGTAAAAAAAACTAACTTCCCAGGATATAAACGAATCACTATTTTCCGAAGCATTTTCAAATGATATCACATTCAAGTACAAATACCTTGTGTAATCAGATTTAAATACCAACTTGGGCGCAAACATTTGAATTCTTAACAATGAGCTTCTCCAATAAATAGGTGCCATGTACACCACAAAGCAATCTAATTATAGTAATGTATCGGTTTTCATATGCAAATAACGCCACCTAACTAAGTGTATTTAAATCTTTACTTAGTACACACATAGTTCACCCGCATGATATATTTCATGCAAATGACACACAGACACACACGCATAACTTGCGCACATTTAATTACATGAGGTCTTTCTACAAAATGATTTAAACATAGACGGTGAATAGCATTGTTTTATAATTGAACATTGCATTAATGTTATGTTAATTACAATGCTAACAAATTAGTTGTTTTGCACGAATTATGCAAAACTTTTAAGTTTTACATTAAGATTGGGCAACAAAGTAGTAAACGTCCCTTTGTGGGAATTCCTGCTTTCCTACTTTAGTGAACAAGTAAAAGCAATTTTGAGAACAAAATATAGTTGAATATCTGGTGGTGTTTGATCAGAATAATCAATGAGCAAAATTTACAGACTGTGTTGGTTGTCATAATATTTAGTAGATCTGTTTCTATATAACCAAAATATAAACACATACACAGACACCCAGTATCCAGAGATATCTGGATCTTTCTCCAAAGTTCTTGCTCCTCTATTCAATAATTTACAATTCTGTGATACTATGCTCTTTCTATTTGGAAATACTATCTCCTGATAGTTAGATGGCAGATAGACAGAGAGAGGTAGTGTGAAAATGAGTAAGACAGAAGATATAAAATAGAGAGTCATGACCTTCATTACAAGATTCTAGAACAGCTGATTGATATGCAACGTAAAAACCGTTCTCTAATATGTAAATGAATATAAATTTACTACTTCCTTCCTCCCTGAACTATCTTCCTCAAGTTTGCCTGCTTACTTTGTTTTAGACTGCTTAGAATTTATAAGTTAATAGGACTTTCTAAGTGTGCCTTCTTGTGATTTCTAACTTTTTCAGCCAAATAAAGAACGTAACGTGCACAATAAAATCTTAATTTTTATTTTCATTGAAACACTTGCAACCCAACCGTTATGCTCCTTCCTATGAGATCATAGATATGCCAGTTCTTCAAGAATCAAAGGCAAATTATTCAGGCCTAACAGCATTTTTACGCCATTCTTCCTTCTTCACGGACCAAGAGCAATGCTTCCAATATTCCCTGTCACAACAATCATCCTGTTCGATACGTCAAGCCGCCAACTCTTAAATTTTTTCAACAGAAGAATCTTCTTGACCGTACTTTTAAAATGGTAAAATAGAATTGTGAGGTTCGTTCATAGACCGAAATATAACAATTATATTTCCAAATCATCAGGCCTTAAAATTATAAGAAGATGGTATCGTTCTCTGAAAATTCCATGCTTTCTTCCCCCCCCCCCAACTTTAACCATTTACCCCAAGCATTTACCTCCAATCTCCTAGCTATGCCTATTCACCTCATTTAAAGTTGCCACGCTTCGTTATAAATATTTCTCCACTCCCTCCCTACTTTCAACCAATTTTTTACTTTCTCTTACTCCTAGTAAGAGGAAGAATTGTAATTGTGTCAAATTTTCGATATCGAGTTTTCACCGGAAATGTCCGTTTTCAGGTCCCCTGAGTCTAAAAAAGTGTTTTTAGCAAATGGTGTGTGTGTGGTGAACTGCATAACTCAAAAAAGAAAAACCGCAAAAAAAATTGAAACTTGATATTTCTTTTAGGTATCACCATGGAATCTGACTTTATGTTATCTGTTAAAATTCCTCAACCGGAAGTACCACTTTACTAGTTTTTTTTTTTACTTTTTTGCGTTTTTCTCAAAAATGGCTCTGACAATTTTCTTCAAACTTCATATGTCAACTACACATAAAAAGAGCTACAACTTTTACTTAAAACACTTCTCTGGAAAAATGTATTTAAGGGCACATTTGGAGGAGGGGTGGGGTTAGGTTTTCATCTAAAGTGCTGTTTCAATTTATTAGACAATTCTGTCATCTAAATAATGGTAATTAGAATTGAATCTGTTGTTGAAATTCCGAGTTTAAAAAAAATCGGATAACCGGAAGTGCGTTTACTTAGACACTTTACTAAATGATTTTTTTCACTTTTTCGCGATTTTCTCAAAAATGGCTCTGACGAGTTTCTTGAAACTTCGTATATAAACTAAACATTTAAAGATCTACATCATTTATTTAAAACATTTCTCTGGGAAAATTCATTTAAGAGCACTTTTTGGGGAGGGGTGGGGTTACAGCTTCCTCTAAAGTGCTATCATAGTTGATTATACAATTCTATTATCCAAACAAATGAATTAGAAATAAATAGTTTGCTAAAAATTCTGAGTTTCAAGAATATTAGTAAACCGGAAGTGCGCTTTTACTGAACGGTTTTTCAGTTTTAGACGAATTTCATTCAAATTTGGTACACAAAATATGAAATTTGTCAATTATAATTTTGAGAACTGGAGTAAGAGAAAGTTGTGTGTATGTTTTACACCAGATTTTTTTTTTAAATTTTTAATGTACTATCACTTCATTTCAATCTAAATGTTTTCAACATGTAGATCTCATTTTTTTATTTGTTGGTTCTCTTTTTATTATATTTGTGTATTTTTGTTACTTTTTCCTCTTTATAGTATTTTGTAATACATCTAAGATTTTTAAAATTAATTTTTTCGGAGCTCCCGAAGGAGGACACCAATGGCACACGAAACCTAGAGCAAATAAAGCTTCTTTTTTTTTCTTTTTTTTTTAAAAAACCTTTCTGGTTATTTTGCCGTATAAACATTTCTTTAAAAACTTAGATTTTGCCAACGTTTCAAATTAATCATAAAAATGACATTTTTCACTGCATAATGCACATTTCATAATAAATTGTGTTGATATGCGTTTTGATGTTATTCCATTTATTTAGTTTGTTATTAAATTTTTCACTGTTAATAATCATATCTCAATTATTACTATTTACGCTTTAACAATATATTTGAAGAAACGTTGGCAAAATTATTTTTATTTCACTTTCTAACACCCAACCTCCACTATTCACTTGTAGTTTCAATATAACCCTGCCCATTGCCTTCTAGATCTATAGCGTTTTCTACGTCCACATGAGGTCCACCTTCTAATTTGGCTAGGCTAATCTACCTTCATTCTCTTTACTTGGCCAGTACCATGTAACTTTCCTCTTTACTATGTTCTCTTCTACTGTCTAATCTACTTCTATCATCTACTCTTACTTTCTCATTTTTGTATTCTATCCATCCTAATTTTTCTTAGACATCTCCTCCCCTTGTCTTTTTACTACTATTTCTACTTTCTACTTAGTAGACAACCATCACGTAATTTCAATGAATGATATGCCAGACTGATGTGAGAGCTATTTGGGAGAGAATATAAGGGAGAATTAGGATCTCTTGTATTTATTCGTTAGCATGGCATTCTCTTTTAAGAAATCTTTAGCCAATGAATTTAATTCCAACTAATGCTTGAATGATGCTTCAACAGCCATTCTCTAGAAGCTATCTATCTATAGAGATAGGAGAAATTTAACAAAGTCAACCATTTATGAGGCTTAACAGTCAATCATCAGACAAACTTTCAGTCGCTATATCAACTTCAACTTTGAATAATTGTTGAACTCCATTAGCTCACCACCAATTAGAATGAACAAAAGTCACTAGTTACAATACTTTTCAAGTGATTCACAATATCAGTGCTAGACGATTCCTAGTTACATTCATCACGCTACCAACAATCATCAATGTAATCACCCATCGCTTGATCACTTTACTCAATTTACTCGGTCTCGCTTACTCAGTAAAAACGTCCGACATAAATCTTGAATAATAATGCCAGTGCATATGCTCTCAATTCGCCACCATTCAATCCCCATATCTTGCTTACAATATTTTTGAAATGTTTCAACCATTATAGATAAATTCAAATGTGGTGCTTGAGGCAATATGGTTAGGAAGAGAAGATGCGAATGTTATTAGAAAGTGTTGGATTCCTGCAATACGCGTTTTCTCTTCCTTACCCAATCAGAATCCCGGAATCACCTATCGTTTAACCTGTTACTATCCCAATAATTAAGTCCTGTGTTACGTATTATTGCTATTTTTTTTCTTTGTTACTTAAAGGGTGCACAAGATTTAAGGTCCTATGCACCTTTTACATTACCTCTGATAGACACTATACTGATTGAGTTAATCTAGTTACCTAACTAGAAAATCTAACGACAATTGGACTAACATATTATATAAAATCGAACCTATATTGGGGTTCTATAACTACTTGTAGTGGTGTGCTTGATATTCCTCGCACCTTCATGGATCTTAGCCCAAGGTCACATCTAATAACTAAATTTCACTCTAATTTACACTTATCGTTACGTACAGAACGTACAACCCAATAAATACTTACATATTAATACATACATGCATGTAACGGCAAGAGAGAGAGCCAAGCCCGACCGAGAGAAAACAAACTCTCTTGGTACTCTCTGACTTGAGCAGGTAGAGTGGGGAGAACCTGTATATAA
>JAAEAF010011168.1:0-27245 GCA_011037195.1 Triatoma infestans
TTTAAGTTTAAGTTTAGCTTTAAATCTACTATGCATGTATAACTTTACTAGTTTAGATATATATATATATTTAAAAAAAAAAAAAAAATTGGATGTTTTATTGAGTAAAAATATGTTGGATGATGTTATATTGAGTATTTGGATGACGTGACATGGTTTGTGGGATGCATAATAAAAAACTTAATTGTATAAGAAAACATAATTAGGTATACATGCTTGCGAGGATGTGAGCGTTGCGTGAAAAAGTGAAGGAATGACTGGAATTTCTTAATTCTTTGGAAATGGAAAAACTTAATTTAATTATATAAAAAAAAAAAAAAAAAAAAAAAAAATCGTTCACTTTTAAACGAATGAATGAATTTTAAAATGTAAGTTTAATCGTTGTTCGTGAAAAAGTGCAAGGCATGACTGGAATTTTCTTATTCTTTGAAATGGAAACACTTATGTTAGTATAATTAAAAAAAAAAAAAAAAAAAAAAAAATCGTTTACTTTTAAACGAATGAATGAATTTTAAAATGTAAGTTTAATCGTTGTTTAATTTTATTTAGATTTATTTTGTGCATCTTATTTTTATTTTTGTATATTCTTAATATTTTGGTTAGTTAATCGTGAAGTAAGTCCCCCCTCCAACAACAGCGTGTGTATGTGAAAAATATTTGGATGTTTTATTGAGTAAAAACTTAACAACCGGGGAAAACTTAGCTTAATTATATAAAAAATCGTTCAGTTTTAAAGGAATGAATGAATTTTAAAATGTTAGTTTAATCGTTGTTTAATTTTATTTAGATTTATTTTGTGCATCTTATTTTTTATTTTTATTTTTGTAAATTCTTAATATTTTGGTTGGTTAATCGTGAAGTAAGTCCCCCTCCAACAACAGCGGGTGTATGTGAAAAATATTTGCATGTTTTATTGAGTAAAAATATGTTGGATGATGTTATATTGAGTATTTGGAGGATGTATGTGAGTGGATGATGTGACATGCTTTGTGGGATGCACAATAATAAAAAAACTTAATTGTATAAGAAAACATAATTAGGTATACGTGCTTGCGAGGATGTGAGGGTTGCGTGGAAAAGTGAAAGAATGACTGGAATTTCTTAATTCTCTGGAACTGGGAAAACTTAGTTTAATTATATAAAAAATCGTTCAGTTTTAAACGAATGAACGAATTTTAAAATGTTAGTTTAATCGTTGTTTAGTTTTATTTAGATTTATTTTGTTCATCTTATTTTTATATTTTTTATTTTTTGTATATTTTAGTATTTTGGTTAGTTAATCGTGAAATAAGTCTCCCTCCAACAAGAGAGTTTAAAGATTAGACCCCCGCGTCCACTGTAAGAAAAGAATTTGCCCTTTAACAACCCAAACACGTGTTTTCCCACCCATCTGGCCACATCCCTTTACCTAGTTTAAGAGTTTAGTATTTAAAAAACACCTCAGTTAGTGTGAAACTAAGTCTCTGTAGGAGTCTGTGTTGGCACACACTGTATGAAAAAACCGCATCTGGAGATGGGCGACGCCCACAGAACGAAACCGGTCAGACCACAAAAAACGAAGCAGGCTACCACGGAAAATGGCTGGATGCTTCCAGCTCTGCCGGAACCAACCACCACCAACAATCTTATTCAGCTTTGTGATTCCAGAATCGCTGCCCAAATCTTAAGCCCTCTCTCAGAGACCATTCAAACATATAAACTTTCATATCCCGGCTTCAATCTTAAAATTTCCGTTCTGACCAATAACAACCTAGTATGCTTCCTTTTAACATTTACTGGAAAAATCATTATTCAGACTAATTCCTGTACCTCTTAGACCGCTTAACACACCTCAGAACTGCCAATTTGTCCGAAAAATGGACAAAAGTTACCATTAAAGGTCTGTGTGTGTTAATCCTCTTCTGCCTAGTGGAAATACAGATAAAAGATCTTGACAAACTGCAACATTAAATACTTCACTATAGAAATCAGTTACAAGTTTTGCTACATTATCATCTTCCTCATATATTTTAGACCTCTAATAATTAAGTTGTTACGGCGACATTTAATTTCAATATCATCAAGAATGCTATCCGTCTTTTCGTGCGCTAATTTTAAGTTATTAACTGCCGTCTTAAGTAGTCTATTCTCTTCTCTAAGAATTTTGTTATCTTCATAAAGTGTCTTAAATCCCACCATTAATAGATTTAAACTCTTCTATAAGAGAACTCAAATCACTTTTGAGCGGCGCCAAAGCATCATTAACTACACGAGAGATTGAATCTATCAGTTCAGCCTTTGACAAAGACATATTCTCATCCACATGAGAAGTGCTAGTACCCAGCAATAATTTTTTTTGAGCTCATACCGGTTAATTCTGGTAAGCTTCTAATTCTTTTTGAAGAACTAGAATTCCGAGATTTAAGCGTAGTGTGAACCTCCGATTTTTGTGGCATACAATATCTCATTTATATTAAGAACTATTTCAAAGTAAATGATTAAATACACATAAAAAGAGAGAAAAGATAAATAAATAATTAAATATTTATATAAATTATAAGAAAATAGCTTATATAGACTGAAAACAGCTAACAGAAAAATGACAAAAATATTAAAATGTTCTAATTCACATAAATCGCAAAATAATAAATATTTACTCTGAAATCAAAACAGTAGTCAGGTGATGTGCAGACATGCGCATATATGGAAGAAAGAGATGAAGAATGTAGAAAGTGACAGATAGACAGCGCCGTCAACAATTGATGAACCCCTTTTCCAATACTTAGTTCCATAGTTTAATTTGAACACTATATTTTTAAAGTTTAAAGTTTTATGTTCTTAATAACACTTAATTTGGATTTTACAAAACAAAAAAAAAATCTATTGTGAAACACTCACACAACTTTCTCTTACTCCAGTTCTCAGAAAATTATAATTGACAAATTTTATAGTTTGTGTACCAAATTTAATGAAATTTGTCGAAAACTGAAAAAACTATTCAGTAAAAGCGCACTTCCGGTTTACTGATTTTCTTCACACCCGGAATTTTGGCCAACTATTTATTTCTAATTAATTTCATTTGGATGATAGAGTTGTATAATCAAGTATGATACCACTTTAGAGGAAGCTGTAACCCTACCCCTCTCCTAAAAGTGCCCTTAAATGAATTTTCCCAGAGAAATGTTTTATATAAAAGTTGTAGATCTTTGAATGTTTAATTTATATGTGTAGTTTCAAGAAAATCGTCGGGGCCATTTTTGAGAAAATCGCGAAAAAGTGAAAAAAATCATATTTAGTAAAGTGTAAAAACAAAAGCACTTCCGGTTTTCCAATTTTTCTCAAACTCGGAATTTCAACAACATATATAATTATAATTAACATTATTTAAATGACCGAATTGTGTAATAATCTGAAATAGCACTTTAGAGGGTAATCCAACCCCACCCCTCTTCCCCCAGAAGGGCCCTTAAATCAATTTTCCCAGAGAAATGTTTCAAATAAAAGTTGTAGCTCCTTGTATATGTAGTTGATCTATCAAGTTTAAAGAAAATTCTTGGAGCCATTTTTGAGAAAAACGCAAAAAAGTAAAAAAAGTTAACTAGTAAACCGGTTGAGGAATTTTGACAGATAACGCACAGTCAGATCGCATGGTGATACCTAAACGGAATATTAAGTTTCAGTTTTCTACGGTTTTTCGTTTTTGAGCTATGCTGTTCACATACACACACACACACACACAGACCATTTGCTAAAAACCACTTTTTTGGACTCAGGGGACCTCAAAACGGATATTTCCGGTGAAAACTTGAAATCGAAAATTTGACACGATTACAATCATGCTAGGAGTAAGAGAAAGTAAAAAAAAAAACACTCGATAGATTTTTTTTTTATAAATAGACTCACAAAAAATAGCACTCGAAAAATCTATCTTTTGAACTAAAAATCAAGGTAGTAAAATAACTTTAAACTGCCAAAAAAAAATAAACTTAACAGAGCGAAATACATACGTCTCGGCTACACCACTGTCAACATCAATTCCTTTTTTGTCAAACAGTGTTATAACATAGATTTGCATAGAGCAAATTTGTGTAAGAAAAAAAAGAGTGTATAAATTAAATTTGCTCTGTGCAAATCTATATTATCATGCTGTTTGACGGGGAAACCCGTGATGATGGGCGAAAGCCCCGAAACCGGTCGATGACCACAAAAAGAAGCGGGCTATCACGGAAAATATCTCTGATTTTATGGGAAATACTATTATAAAATACAATTTTATTATCACTTCTTCAGAAATTTCGCTTTTTATCAAATAGGTGGCTCCCAAAAAACGTATTCTACGCTAAAACTGTCAAGTGTGAGTAATACTTTTTTTCTCTCTTTATACATAGTTATAATTAATTAGTTTTCTTAAAAACTTGGAATTTTTACTAAATAATTAGCTGGCTTTAATATTATATATAGGTGGAGAATAAACACTTAATAAAACGAACTTATTAGAGAAGCATTAATCTTCCGAAAATCAGTTTATTTGTAAAAAATCTTTTCGATTAAATAAATCGATTGATGCCTTTTGTTAGAAAAAAAAATCTGGTATAAAACACTCACACAACTTTCTCTTACTCCAGTTCTCAAAATTATAATTGACAAATTTTATAGTTTGTGTACTATAAACTGTACTATTTAACGAAATTCGTCGAAAACTGAAAAAAAAAAAACATGTCCAGTAAAAGCACACTTCCGGTTTACTAATTTTCTTGAAACTCAGAATTTTAGCAATCTATTTATTTCTAATTAATTTTATCTAGATGGTAGAATAGTATAATCAACTAAGATAGCACTTTAGAGGAAGCTGTAACCCGAGGCCGCCCCTAAAAGTGCCCTTAAATGAATTTTCCCAGAAATATGTTTTAATAAATGACGTAGATCTTTGCATGTTTAGTTTATATTATAAGTTTCAAGAAAATTCGTTGGATCCATTTTTTGAGAAAATCGCGAAAATGTGAAAAAAATCATTTAGTAAAGTGGTATAAAGTAATCACACTTCCGGTTATCCGATTTTTTTCAAACTCAGAATTTCAACAACATATTTAATTTTAATTAATATTATTTAGATGACAGAATTGTCTAATAAACTGAAATAGCACTTTAGATGGAAACATAACCCCACCCCCTCCCTCAGAAGTGCCCTTAAATGAATTTTCCCCAGAGAAATGTTTCAAATAAAAGTTGTAGCTCGTTGTATGTGTAGATGATATATAAAGTTTGAAGAAAATTGTTGGAGCCATTTTTGAGAAAATCGCAAAAACGTAAAAAAATAAAATAAAAAAAAACTTGTAAAATGGTAGTTCCGGTTGAGGAATTTTGACAGATGACCCACTGTCGGATCCCATGGTGATAACTAAACGGAATATCAAGTTTGAACTTTCTACGATTTTTTTATTTTGAGCTATGCTGTTCACATACATACGTAGACAGACTATTTGCCAAAAACCACTTTTTTGGACTCAGGGGACCTCAAAACGGATATTTCCGGTAAAAACTCAATATCGAAAATTTGACACTATTACAATACTTCCTCTTAATAGGAGTAAGAGAAAGTAAAATATTCAATAAAGTCACCTATTTTTTCTTTGAAATTGGTGAAAATATATTTTTAGTAACAGTATATTCGGTTGAAGGCATTCTGATCGTAATCTTCAAGCTATAAAAAGCTAGCAAACTTGATACATATGAACGGAGTAACAAGTTTGAGCTTCGGGGAAATTAATATCTTAAGCTTTATTATATATAATACCTACGTAAATACGTATTTCCCTCTCTAGCTGGGGTGTTGAAGGTAACTAACATTATCCAACATTTAAGCAAATACTCGTATGTCGTCAGTCATATTAATGAGAATTGCCATAAAAGTATCACATTAAGATTATTGTTTTTAATTGTTGATTGCTATTTAATTTAAAACACACACCCCCCCTACTTATTCCCAGACTGGAATATTCCAAGAAGGATTATATTATAAAAGACTAAATTTTTAATGAATTATTAAAAATATTCGCGTACGTCAGAAGAATTGTTACAGTGTCATTCAATTACTGTTTAGATTGCAAATAAATTTTTTGCTGACAATAAAAAAAAAAAAAAGATAACCTCTTTATCCTTTAAATTAACTTTAGAAGCACTCTAAAATATATATATATATAAATATATAATGACTAATAATAATTTGATTCTTAGAAAATTACCATATAAACGTCATCAGATTCGCTCCCACTTTATTTTTCAAAATGAATAATTAGCACTTATTAAAAGATGATCATAAAAATCTAGCATTAGTTTTAAAATTTTCATACTATTATTTTTATTATAATTTATTATATTACACAATTTAATGGAATTTCAATTAGATGAGATTTATTTGAATGAAATTATCGATCTTTTTTATCAAAAATAAATTTTTAAAATCAGAAATGGGGGGGTTCAGCCCATTTTGTCTCGTTCAAAAAAAAAAAAAATGATCCAAAAGCAGTTTAATATAACCGAAATAATGTTGATAATTCCCGGCGTTCACGGTTATCGCTTATTAAATAATAAGAGATCTGAATCTTTGAATTTGAAAGCATCCATAATTTTATATAGAATCCAATGTTTCGCCTGTATAAAAAATATGATTCAGGGTAACTATTCAGGCCGAGATTATCAACTTAAAGACGAGGACATTTTTATGAATTTTGAAATTAATTGTTATTGTATTGGTAGCAGAAAATGGTATTGAAATGACGACACACACGCACTACTGACATTGTAATCACAATATCTGGCGATACTGTATGAAAAGAAGAGAAGTCTAGCATTGGCTAGTTAGACAGTTGTTCTGTTGAACACTTGAATTAGAACTCTTGCATTTTGCAGCCAATTAGCTAGCTTGGTAATTCGGAGGTTAGCTTGGTAGACCTAGTCTGTAAAAAGACTTTTAGTGACCAAGGAGCTGACTGCTGACAAGTTGATTGCTTGAAGTAAGCAATTTCTTCTCCTAAAGAGTTCTGTTTAGAGTCCTCAATAAATAGCAAGCAATTAAATGCTTGTTTCATACTGGCTGTTTCCTTCTTTGTAACTCTTCTTAGACTTCTTCGGATGTGCTTTTTGAAATATTCAAATGTTGATTTTTGAAGTGAAGATGTTGAACTGTCTGAAGTCAGGAATTGTGGGCTTTTATCCAATTTATTTTAGCACCTTTTCTCCGATTTATTCTGTCTCTACTAGAGACATTCTTCCCGACAACCCTGTTTCCGTTTACGTACTTTAGAAGATCTTTCAAGACCGTGCCTACCCATTCGGGTTTACCGGTCCCCCGTTGCAAGCACCGGTCCCCTGGTTCGGGTTTACCAGGGGATCGTTTAACAAGAGAAGGCTGTCACCACTATGGAAGGGTCGTTTAGTGCTATGCCCGGCCATAGCAGAAATGCCAAACCCTGGCACATCCCCGCTTGAACCATTTAAGGGCAGGTTGAGATACGCTCAACCAGCGCGCAAAGTGATCATATGAAGGTCACACTTCACTCCCAGAAGCTAGAGAAGGCAAACACTAACAGGCTCTGGTAAACCGCGCACACCCAGCAAATGCGCTACCAACTTACGGGCTGGTTCCAGGGTTCCATGTTATATAGCGAGTCTCCTCCCGCTCAACTCATGACCGCAGTCCTTGGAGCTGCTGTTTAAACCACGACCACTACGAATCCTACCTCAATTGCAAGCAATTGGCTCGGATAGTAGCTTGCGCCCGTAGTTCAGTGTTACAACTCTAACGAGCTAGCGTGACTGATCGCACGCCCGATGGATGTGCCGGTCCATCTACTGATTCCTGTCCATTGCCTGAAGAACAGGGGTGTCACTAACCGAGGACACTTACAGGCAACCCTGCAAGGGGAAAGGATCAGGATGGGTTGGGGGAGGAAATCCCAACCTGGAGAGCCAGAGGCTGATTGCACCCCGGAGGGTGGGCGATGGAGGTGCCACAGACCAACGCCAATTCTGTTTCTAGAAGTATGCAGTTCTGAAGATACTTCTAGATTTTTAATATCCGCACAATGGATTAGAGCATGTCTAATTAAAATACGTCATTTCCTGTGCAGGGTCACCCTTGTAGTCGCCTCCTACGACAGGCAGGGCATACCGTAGGCCTATTCTAGAGCCGGGACCTACAATACTTTGGGACACCCCGTATATACAATATTGAGGAATATATAAAAATAAAATAAACAGTACCAAAGAAATTGTAATAGTTAAAATAAGATCGCCGTCTCTCTAACCGGCATTCAAATCACTCCAGTGAGTTGAATTCATTGTCTTTCTCATTTCTCTTTTTTTTACTTTCTATTACTCCTAAGTTTTACTTTCTATTACTGCTGCGATCATGCCAGCAGCTATTTTTACTGACAATACATCCTTTTTATATCCCCCGAGAGTGGAAAAATATTTTTAGTCAATTGTTAGTGTGCTGTGGAGGGGTGAGTGTGTGAACAGAATGTATCTGATAAGCCGAAATTCGACGGAAGCTTTTAAATATGATATTCCATTTTTGGTATCACAACTGCATTCAAACAAGATGTGATTTCGGTTATAAATTCCTTAAACGGTCATACGACTTTACTAAATAATTTTTTTAACTTATTTTTCTAAGCTTTCATCTAAAGTATCACTTCAATGCTATGTAATTTTATTTATTTATTTATTTGCTATACAGCGTTAGCCTTGATCAAAGAGTTTGCCCAGAGCAAAGAAAGAGCCAATATTACATGGAGCCCGATGGATGCACCAAGTCCATCTACTAATTCCTGTCCATTGCCTGAAGTGCAGGGGTATCAGTAACCCAGGATACTTACAGGCAACCCTGCAAGGGGAAAGGATCTGGATGGGTTGGGGGGAGGGAATCCCCAACCTGGAGAGTCAGAGGCTGATTGCACCCCGAAGGGTGGGCGATGGAGGCACCACAGACCAACGCCAAACTCTACTAGAGACAGTTTTTCAGAATGAAACTTGATCCAAACGAACGTAGCCCGTTCGTGTATAAAACGCAGAAGACTTTCTTCGTTTGAGTAAATTAATAAGGCACTTGAAGCATCTGCAATTAATATTGTAAATGTAAGATTGATTCCCTTACATTATAAAATTTTACTATAGGTACTTTTTCGTCATTTTTTACATTCTCTTGCTACTGTAGAACAATGTAATGCAAAATGCAATTTCAAATTTTTCAAATTAAATTACGAACGCAAAGTGTGGCATCTGAACGAAAGTATAAAAATACTTTATTTACGTGTTGAATGTTAAATTGTTTCTGCTACCGATTAAATTGGTTCTTAACTGATATGAATATAAAAAAAAAAATCTGGTGTGAAACACTCATACACACAACTTTCTCTTGCTGCAGTTTACATAATTGTAACTGACAAATTTTATAGTTAGTATACCACCAAATTTAATGAAATTATTCGGTCGTTTTTTTGGGAGAGACAATTGCGAGAACTGAAAAAAACTGTTCAGTAAAAACGTATTTCCAGATTATTAATTTTCTTGAAACTTGGAATTTTGGCAATGTATTTATTTTTAATTAATTTTTTGTTTTTGATGATAGAATTTATAATCATCAATCACATGATTTTAATTGTATAAAGTGCCCTTAAATGAATTTTCCTGGAGAAATGTTTCAAATAAACGTTATAGCGTTTTGTATGTATAGTTGATATACTAAGTTTAAAGAAAATTGTTTGAGCCGTTTTCAAGAAAAATCATAAAAAGCTGAAAAAAACTATTTAGTAAAGTGGTACTTTTTTGGTTGATGGATTTTGTCCGAAATCTTCGTGTCTGATACGGGGTTTAGTATCTAAACAGGATACCAAGTTTGAGTTTCCTGTAACTTTCCGTATTTTGAGATATTCATTTCACACACACACACATTCACACAGACATACAGATGATTTTCTAAAAACCACTTTCTTAGACTCAGGAGACCCCTCAAAACGCCGGTGAAAACTCAATTTCGAAAATCACGGCACGATTACAATACTTCTGCTTACTATTATTATTAGTAAAAGAAAGTAAAAATATATAAAAGTTTAAAATCCTGTGTCAAATACGACCACTCTTTATAACCTGCTCTCTTTAGTATTATAACCTCAAAACTTTTTTGTTATTTTAGGTTTGTTTTGAATACCTTCTGGTTTTCGCGTAAGTCTGAAAAACATTTTTCATTAAATATAATTTGGCGTAAACAGTAAATTGCAGTAAGAGTAAGACGTGTGAGAGTTTTATATCAGATTTTGAACCCAGAGAGAGAACCAACGGCCGGTTTCTCTATAATCAAAGACTCTTTGTATCTCTTTATGATTGGTTGGCAAGCTACTTTAAACCTTTAAAGGACATTAGAGAAGGAATCAAGGGTGCTCCCAGTTGCAAGATCAGGAGGTGGAGAAATTTTTAATAATCTTTTCACTTTTTTGAATAGTTTTTTGTTTTGTTTTTTAATTAATTTATTTATTTTGCAACTGTAATACAATGTACAACAAGCAAAAATGATGAGAGCGTTATTTAGGTACGTATACAGGGTGTCCCAAGGTATATGGATAACGACTTTTTCTCGGAAACTAAGATAGCTAGAAAAAAACTAAAAAATACGTGTCCACGTAGTTTTTTGTTAGAAATACATATTTAATTTGCAAATTTGTTTTGGTGCTTCCAGAAGCGAGATACAAGCACCAACTTCATTTTTTTCAAATGGGGAGGTGTGGTTTTTATTTAAGAAATAGATTCCACTATTTTTTGTAAGAAAAATTTACTTGAACGGTTTTTTTTCTGTGAGCGATATTTTACAAGTTATGAATGAAAACATGATTCCTATAAGAAATTTCAAAATGATATTATAACGGTTTTTTGATTGAATAAGAAGAAAAGTACTATTTTATTATAAATTTTACTCCTCATTAATTACAGATCTTGCTCGAACTGGCCCCCACCATTAGAGATGCATACACATGCTTTTTCCTGCCAATTGTACCTTACGACCAAAGAAATACATCTCTAATGGTGGAGGCCAGTTCGAACAAGATCTGTAATTAATGAGGAGTAAAATGTATAATAAAATAGTACTTTTCTTCTTATTCAATCAAAAAACCGTTATAATATCATTTTGAATTTTTTTATAGGAATCATGTTTTCATTCATAACTTGTAAAATATCGCTCATAGAAAAAAAAACCGTTCAAATAAATTTTTCTTACAAAAAATAGAGGAATCTATTTCTTAAATAAAAACCACACCTCCCAATTTGAAAAATGAAGTGGGTTCTCGAAGCACCAAAACAAATTTACAAATTAAATTTGTATTTGTAACAAAAAACTACGGGGACACTTATTTTTTATTTTTTTTTCTAGCTATCTTAGTTTCCGAGAAAAAGTCGTTATCCATATACCTTGGGACACCCTGTATATATAGGTATATATTATAGTCAATATATATCTACATATGTACATGTTGTTTGAAAAGTATGAACGCCGACCATCCAGTGATAAAAGCCATTAGTTAGCCATTATGGCAAGCTTACACAGCAGCTAGCCTAGGAGGTCGGCGTTATACGTTAAAATGGTTGCGTGGCTACCGCCGCTTCAGACTCCGACTAGGATTTTTGGCAAGTGTTATGGTGAACAAATTCTAGATCAAAGGATTATGGTGGCAATTTATTTTGGATTGGAATTTGTGTATGTAGCGAAATTGAGCTAGTTCTGAGATAAATGGAATGTTCATGCCGGAGTAGATTGTGTGGTTTGGAGACGTAGAAAGGAGCATTACCTACAAGTTCTTAGGATCTTAGATTGTCGGGTTTGAAGTCAGTTAAGGTTGGATTGCTTTTCAGTGCCGTAGAGTTTTATCCGTATTCCGTATGTCCAAATAAGGGCTAGAAAGGCAATATATAGCATTTTCTTGTTCGTTAGAGACAGTTTTTGAACGAATGTCAAGTAAACTTTTTAGTATTTTATATACTAAGTTGCTGTCAATTCGTTTCAATCTGGTATGGGGGGGTTCCATGTTAGTCGTGTGTCCAAGATATAATCCGAGATATCGTACTTGTTTCTCAGTGGGAAGGATAATATTGTTAAAGTAAAGAGGAGGAACAGTTTTTCTGTTTAAGATGAATACTATGTGTTTGGATTTAAGTTCGTTTGCTTTGACCCTCCACTGCCGGAGCCAAGGTTCAAGAATATGAAGATCGGATTGTAGAGCACGAGTTGCCATGACGGAGATCCACACGAGGAGAAACAATTGCAGTATTTTTCTGCAAATGTAAAGGTAATTGTATCTGGATGAGTTGGTAAGTCAGCTGTAGGATAGTATATAGTAGAGGTGAAAGAATGCTCCCTCGAGGAACTCCCACTAGAACTGGATAAATAACAGATGATTATGAACTTTTGATGACTTAGAAGAAACAATCGGTGAGATAAGTTTTAAGTATCAGGTAATAAGTAGAAGGTAGGAATGCCATTGAGTTTTTTTTTGAATAGTTAAAGGTAATAATTTCCAAATATTGATTTTATAATGTAAAAATTATAATCTTAAACGCTAGCAATATCGGCTGCTGATAGTGTTCGAACTGGCTTTAAATTTACACATTGGGTTTGTAAATTAAAAGTCTTCGAAACTTATACCTGCTCTAAGGCAGTGAAATCTAGGCGCTCAAGTATTCTTAGCAGATTTAGGATTCTTAGCTTCTTAAGTCTTTTTTGGCAAGATAATACTGCCGGGTACATGGCCCTAACCTAGCTAGTAAGTTGTTAGCGTGCATAAAGATATGTTACCGAGAACTTGCTACAATAAATTGGATAGTTTAATTGATAATATTGTAAAGTTTAATTGGATACCTCCCAGACAAAGAATTACTTCTTTTTTTTTGGCCTTGGACATAAATGGTTATGGTATGAACAAGATGCCGGTTTAATAGATAAATTCAAGAATAAAATATTGTACGATCTAAACAACCAATATGTAACAACAAAGTAGAGTGTTTAGCCCATATTTTAATTAATTAATCCAGGTAATACCTTCCATATGCAGTAAAAATATTTCAATCATTAAAGATAAAAATCCACGTGTAGAAGTCTAATAAAATTGCTTGAAATTAAGGAAATCTTTGTTACAAAGAATAGTTTTATTTTATTTCATTATTTAGTCAATTTATTTCTATTATTAAAAACAGACTCTATACATTTAGTGCTCACTATTTTTACTAATTAATAGTTTTTCAAATTAAAAAAACTTCTAATTTTTATTACAAATCTGATTTCCATGTTATTATTATTACTATTATTTAGAATTTTTTAGCAAGGACAAATGAGGAGGAAAAAACTGTTTGAACAAGATGCAGTATAGAATATATTTGTTTCTGTAATTAGTTTATTCATTTTATTTATTTTTTTGTTTACTTCATTCATAAAGGTTTTATTTTAAGTTTACTATTTCAATTCTTATCTAAAAAAAAAAATTAGTACTTATTATTCATTTTATTACAATGTTGTAAAAAGTTTAGTTTACATTTCAGTTTATTCTTAAATGTATATTTAGTTTTATACATTTAAGAATAAACTAATTACGTAATAAAACTAAAAACTTATATGGTAATGTCACAACATTATAATGTACAAACATGTATATATTTAATAGGATTCGAAGAGAGGGATCGAAAGTAGAGAGAGAAACACAAAATTGAGAATCTCGTTCACTACATAAGCCACACTAGAGTGAGAGACTCTGTATATATACAGCTGAGGTAGCCCTACAAGAGGCAGTCTGTCACAACACTATAATGTACAAACATGTATATATGTAATAAGATTCGAAGATAGGGATCCAAAGCAGAGAGAGAAACACAAAATTAAGAATCTCACTCGCTACATAGCCCAGACTAGAGTTGGAGACTCTGTATATATACAGCTGTGCTAGCCCTACAAGGAGGGGTAGTCTGTCACAACACTATAATGTACAAACATGTATATATGTAATAAGATTCGAAGAGAGGGATCGAAAATAGAGAGAGAAACATAAAATTGTGAATCTCACTCGCTACTTAGGCCAGACTAGAGTGGGAGATTCTGTATATATACAGCTGAGCTAGCCCTACAAGGGACAGTTTTTTAGAACAGTTAACAACGAGTCAGCAACCAACTACTTTCTTTCTCTTCATTCACTCAATATCTCTCGCTATCTAATTTTTATTTTTAATTTCTATTACGTGAAGTCCTGGCAGTTTGTGTTACTTTTTCCTTATACAGTGTTCAGTATTACTCCAGTTTATTTCATCTCTTAAATCCAATTCTCTCCTAAGGATGAAGAGAGTGGTGCTAAACATTGTATAATGGAAAAGTAACAGAAACTGCCAGAACTTTACACTTCTTAATAGAAATTAGGTAGCGAAAGATTTAGACTGAGTGAAGAGAAGGGTAGCAGTTTGGTTGCTGACTCGATATTAACTGTTCTAAACACTGTACTAAAGACTGTCCCTTGTAGGGCTAGCTCAGCTATATAATATATACAGAGTCTCCCACTCTAGTCTGGCCTAAGTAGCGAGTGAGATTCACAATTTTGTGTTTTTCTCTCTCTGCTTTGGATCCCTGTCTTCGGGACCTAATACAATCTACTTAAATTTAAAAAATAAATAAATAATAATAATAATAACAAAGACAACCATTGGATTTGAAACTAAAGATTTCGATCAAAATCCCTATAACCGGAAGTACGACTTTACTGATTTTTATTTCTTCTTTTTTTTCAGTTTGTTTGGGATTTTCTTAAAAACGGACTCCAACGATTTTCTTTAGACTAAAAATGCTAATTGCACACATATAACCTTAATCCTTACATTTTTCCAAGAAATTTATTTTAGGGATTCTAGAGATCTGACGTTAGGCTTATAACAATGAACTAACATTGCAAGTGGTGGCGCCTTAATTGGCTTATAGTGTTCACATGCCTCGATTTCTAAGAACAAAGTAACTTTCCCCAACAATCTTATATTTAAATAAATGAATACCCCATAAAGGAATAAATAAATGAATACATTACGTAATTAATTGAAGTAAAGGATGTTGTAGATTTCATGTATCATAAATAAACCCAGTTTTAAGTATAAATCGCCTCCCCCTAAAGAAAAATCAAGTACATACCACTCCAGTATAAATCTCAATGGTTGTTTGCTAGTTTAAATCAGTTTTGTGAGGGTCATACGGTCGAATCAAATTTGCATAGCATAGAATCTTGTAAATAATGTAAGTAACTGTTATTTCAATTGTATATTCTGTACAAAGTTATTGCTTGGTGAAGTATGTGAAGTTAAATAAATATACAATTACCATAGGGCCTTGGTTGTAAATAGTGGCACAATAATGCTCAGCAAAACAACTCACCGAATTAAAATCACCGTCTGTCTAATAAGCCTTTCCCTGGCACTGGTTGCGATAAACATGTGACTATATTTTTTTATTTATTAGATCTTTTACAACTGCATATTTATATGCATAAAGTGTCGTGAATGGCAGTTATCCAGTGATAGATAAGTTCTGAAGAGAGCGCTTGGACTAAAAGGATTTATTTATATACAGAGATAGGAGGAATGTGGATTTTGTTTATCGGGATTCACGAGGTCGTTCAAAAACGGCATTTCAAGTGGTTGTGGTTAGTGTGATTGGAAAATAAAAAGGAGCGTCGATAATACGACGGAGGATTTTTGACTGAAGAAAATTCTATTTTTAAGTCCAGTGCTACCCCTTAGATTTTTTTCTTGCTAGGAACCCCTACATTCCGGTAATGGAAAGAGTTGTCTGTAGCGATAGAACACTTCCGGAGGGCGGTGTGCACTGAAAAGACTTCGGGGGTCAATGACCACAACGTGATGATGCGTCTCAAATTGAAAAAAAAAAAAAATTCTATTGAAGTTGGAACGCTTAGTAATGCTGTATGATAGTAGTTTGTATATTGTAATTAGAGCTGTTTATTGTTTATAAGTGTTTAGAAAACTAGCATGAAATAGATGCAGCCAGTAGTCTGAAGCGTAGTTGAGGGTCCTTCGTATAAGTCTTGTATGGGATGACAATACTGGATGCGCCAGTCGTTTGCCTAAATGTAGTTAGTCCAAGGTAACGAGCTTTCTGTCAAAGCTGTGTCTGTAGGGGGTATAGAGTTTAGTTTAAGTTTAAATAGTACTTTATTATACAAAAGAAAATAAATACAAAAACTGATATATAATAATAAGTACAGTAGGCATGGCTAAAGCCGTCGGCCGGAGTTTGTCTTAAATACAATATCAAAAATACATACAAAAAAAATCTGGTATGAAACACTCACACAACTTCTCTTACTCCAGTTCTCAGAATTATAATTGACAACTTATAATTTCATAGTTTGTGTACCAAATTTAATGAAATTCCTCGAAAACTGAAAAAACTGTTCAGTAAAAGCGCACTTCCGGTTTACTAATTTTCTTGAAACTGAATTTCAGCCATCTATTTATTTCTAATCAATTATGTTTGGATGATAGAATTGTATAATCAACTATGATAGCATTTCAGAGAAAAACATAACCCCACCCCTCCCCTAAAAGTGCCCTTAAAAGAATTTTCCCAAAGAAATGTTATAAATAAAAGGTGTAGATCTTTGCATGTTTAGTTTATATATGAAGTTTCAAAAAAAATCGTCGAAGCCAAATTTGAGAAAATTGCGAAAAAGAAAATAAATCATTTAATAAAGTGGTAAAGTAAATGCACTTCCGGTTATCCAATTTTTTTCAAACTCGGAATTTCAACAACATATTTAATTCTAATTAACATTATTTAGATGACAGTAATTGTCTAATAAACTGAAATAGCACTATAGATGGAAACCTAACCCCACCCCTCCATCAAAAGTGCCCTTAAATGAATTTTCCCAGAGAAATGTTTCAAATAAAAGTTGTAGCTCTTTAAATGTGTGGTTGATATTACAAGTTTAAAGAAAATCGTCGGAGCCATTTTTGAGAAAATCGCAAAAAAGTAAAAAATCTAACTAGTAAAGTGGTACTTCCGGTTGAGGAATTTTGAGAGATAACGTAGTGTCAGATCCCATGGTGATACCTAAACGGAATATCATGTTTCAACTTTCTACGCTTTTTCGTTTTTGAGCTATGCTGTTCACATACATACCATACACCACAGACCATTTGCTTAAAAAACCCTTTTTTTTTTTTGGACTCAGTGGACCTCAAACGGATATTTCCGGTGATAACTCGATATCGAAAATTTGACACATTTTAAATACTTCCTCTTACTAGGAGTATGAAAAGTAAAAAGAGTAATATGTAAATGTAAGTAAAAAAAAAAAAATATGAAAAGTTAATGGAAAGAAAAAATTAAAAGATTTACAGTAATGTAATAAATAAAATATAGATTAGGAGACTTTTACACAAAAAACAAAGAAAATACAGATATAAAAAATATATAGAAAAAGAAATTAATAAAATAACATAAAAATAAAAAGAGACAAAAAGAAAAAAAAAATTATTAAATTCTCTGAATTATAATGTTTAAAAAAAGTGTACATTCATCATGTGAAGAGTAGATACAATATTTAATTTGATAATCTTAAATTTCTTACGCCCCCAAATATGACGAGCAAACTTAAGCAATAACCGATCTGAGATAGAAAACAATTCAACAATAAAAACTACCAGAAATGAGATCACAGGCCGAAGAAGAATCTTTTTCGCGAGTCAGCAAATGCTGGACATTCCCCAAGAAAATGATAAAGTGTCTCAGGCTGCCCGAAGATTACACACCTGGCAATACTCCTTGTCCGAATCTGCTCTCCATCCAAGGGACTCTATTTAGATTTAAGAAGAGCTCTCCTTTGAGTTTAAACCACAAACTCAGATCAGATAAATTAAAACAAGTCACTGAGTTCAACCCGCAATGAGTACCGAAATCTTCTTTGTTTTCTATTAAAGCTCGATACAACAGATACTTATCAGAATTTTTAGCACATTTAGGGTATAGAGTATTGAGCTGGTAGACAGGAGGAAGCATTTTTTTATTTAGCGTGGAAATTACGTATTGTGATTTATTAGGGTTGATTTTATATTCTTCATTTCGTTAACTCGGGGCTAAAAGAGGCAGAGTTGGAACTAAATATTAAAATATAAATATGAATACTAACCAAGAATAAGCAAGAGTTGACAAACACTGTTATTAAATATAGGTCAATTGTTGTTATATCTTCTATAGCATCTGAGTAGGTTGACCAAGTTTATTCAAAATGAAAAGTAAAAATTATTATGATAAGAAGTATTTTAACAATTGGATTTAGGGAGGATTTCTAGGAGACTCTATAGTTTGCTGTTCGGTGATGGACAGTAGCAGTCTGTAGTGTTGTCTGTAGCAAAGAACACTGTCCGAAAGCCAATGACCGTAGCAGTTGACGCGCCTATAATTAAAAAAAAAAAATGAATTTCTCCATAACAAAAGAAAAGCGTGTTTTTTCTTAATTGGTGAGAAATTTAGAACAGTATAAGACATAATATATGACTACAGGGGGGGATGCTGTAATGGACTGGATCTGATTTATTATTGAAATTAATAGTTTATCTGAAATTAATATTTCTTAAAACCGTAGCTGCGCATAACCCAACACCGGATTGCTACCTGTTCAAAAAAAAGCCAATCAAGATTCTAGCAGCTGTAGTGCCTAATGGAAAAAATTCCATCGTATTTTTGAAGGTGAAATAGGAGCTATTTTTTTTTATTTGGAATGTTTGGTTGTGTGGAATGGCCCCCAAAAATTATTATCATTTTCAGATTTCAGTCTGTCCTTGAAGCTACAACCAACAATGAATTAACTGATCCCAAACCAGTCGTTAAATGTCGACAGTTAATACATGAAATTCGATGTCCGAAAGTTTCAAGAGAAGGCCATCGCTCAACGTTACTCGTAAGTCGTTCACTTTATCCGTGGAAGAGCTCATAGTTGGCTATCGATAGCATACGTATGAGAAATTAAATCCTTTTTTCCGATAAAAAGTAATAACCTGACATTTTTTAATAATCAGTTCCATGCCATTACCACTGCACCATTCGGAAATAGTATTTGAGGCTCGCTGTGGCTTTAGACAGTCTCTTAGAGTGAAATCTTTTCAGAAAACTTTCAAGTCATCAGCAAACTCAAAAACTTCAGCGATGAAGTTTTCTATCAAAAGATATTAATAAAAATGAGAAAGTGCCAAGGACTAAGATGATGCGTTCCTTAGGGGCACTTGATAATACATGAAACCATTGAGAATGTTCATTGCCCCATTTCACCCTGTTCTATATAACTACATATATTATTCCATCGCATTAATGTTGATCTTACTCTTTCTAATTTCTCAATAATAATTAATTTTTAATAAGTAATTTATATGTGTAATGAAACCCAATAGCCAGCAAATTCTTACAGAAAAACGCAATACTTCCATCAGAAACCGCATCAAGGCGCTATCACCGCGAGTCACGCGCACGCCAACTATGCATTATGTCCCCTCTGCCATACTCACAACAAAACTGTAGGCTTCAACCTCGATAGCCTAAAAGAAATTGAATATTAGATGACAATCAAAATTAAATTATGTTTTCTGATATTTAATTTATTGTTTAATGATAATTTTAAAATATTAATTGCTACTTTACTTTTAATACTATTAATATTAATAGTAATTTGAACAATTTCATTCAAACCTTAAAACTTGTTTAACTGAAGATTGGCCTTCACAATTTTTCACTTATTACCTCCAGAGATTGGTAGTACAATTTTAGCTATTAATTTTAGTCGAATAATTATCACATTAATCAGCAGGTGAATTTTTTTTTTATCTTATTCTTATTATCATTACTTTCTCAGGCTGCTAGGAGAGGAATGTATATTGAGTAACAGATTTTCGAAATCGACTTTCTTTTCGGAAATATCTGTTTTAAAACCCCCCTATGTAAGTAAAAAAATTTTCTAGCAACGACCTCTCTCTCTCTCCCTTTAGCTCTCTGTATGTTTCCTGTATGTGTGTGAGTGTGTTGTGTAGAGTAAAAAATGGCCGACTTTTTCTTGAGATTATTTAAACCATCTAAGTTGCTCAAAATACATTCTCTACTTTTCATTGTTTCCAAATAACTTTTTTGCTTGTGTTTATGTTGGGATAAAAATTAACAATATGCAATATGACCGGTTTTTTTGTCAGAATATCAGCATTTTATCTTGGCATAATAGAAGAAGCTATGGCCTTAATTGTCCTCTACCAAATCTACTGTGCATGCTCAAAGTGCCAATAAAATGAAATCGTAAGAGATTGATCTATTCCGCAATAGATATTTTATTCACGAAATTTATAATACTGAATTTGGATTTTCTACATGGTGGATTAACTTTAATAAGTAGACTATCCCAAAATTTAATGGACACGCAACAATAATAGATTTTATCAACTTGTAAGAAAAAAAAAGGACATTGTTATTTTTGAGAAATTTCTTCATTAAAATTATTTGGGCGTCCCATTTTCGTCATATGGACGTTTTTCATCTGCTGGTAATTATTTTCTTACAAAATGTTCTGCTGCCAAAACTCCTCTGTGTTAAATTTGTTAAAATCCTGCAAATCAGATTCTTGGAGTTCAAAAATTTCATTGTTTGACGCTATCTAGCAAACTAATCTACTTTATTGTATGGCCGAATTTTGGGGTTTGCAATGTTTAACTCAGGTTGACTGAGACTCCAGAAGCAATAGTGGAAATGATCAACTGTGCAACGTCCAGTAATGCTTCCTCGGAAGAAAACGTCTGTGGACAAGTTGACAAACTTATTCTTGATGAGCATAAGTCAAATTAACTTTCTTTTTTAAATTGCTGTTGAACTTACCTCTTCATACTCTCCAAATGCTTACATAAGGCTAGAGTTGTGCAGATCACCCACCCAACTTAAGATTTTTAAAAAAATGTTAGGATGGTGGATTAGTTTGCTAGGGATGTCCAATGATAAACTCCCCCAAAATATGCTTTAATAGGCTTCTACAGTTAATTGACAATCAAAAAATATTCCTTTGAACTGAGTCTCCGTATTGAGGTACTATTTGACGATAATAGGAGAGGAAAGTTTGTACCAGTGTAGAAAATATTGATATTATTAAAAATAAGTATAAAGATTTGTAAACTTCTTTTGAAAATAATTTAATCAGTAAAGGATATTGACACTGTTTGCAATGGTACATACAACTTGTATTACCGTTGAAATGTTTTTGGTGTGGTAGTTGTTGTAGTGTAGTAGGTTGCTTGTGGCTTGAGCGGTTTTGTAAAAGGCATGAGCGGGCTTGTAAGTATATATGTTTAAGAGTGAAGTATTAGAAATAATCAAGAGATCACATTGTTTTTAAAATAGATATATTCTTTAAGTGAAATTAAGTTACTTTAAAATATCACAATAATATGCTTATAATCATACTGAAAGTAATTGGAATAACTTAAATCTGATATTATAACTTAAACTGGCACAGTTCTCATGTGTGTCTACAACAAAAACTATGTCTTAATAAATGATCTAGAATAAGGCAAATCTCTATCACTGGCATGAGTTTAAGAGAGTGATTCCTGAAGCAAGTGTTCTGGCTTTGAAAGCAGAATGCAGACTGTTCCGGGAATGCCCTGCTCCAGCGGGGGATTTTTCTCTTACAAAAGAGTTGGCCTAACGGATTCTTGTGCCTTTGTTTCTTTAATTGCAATGACTTTATATTATAGTGCTTGACTCTAAATACATTCTTTTTGAAGGTAAATTCACTATTTATTTTCCAAAACTGCTTCACTTAAATATTGGCAAAATTCACTAAACTATTTTCAAAACTATTATTTTTGAATTTCTTTCTTCCACTACACCGTAATATTTGTACATTTGGAATAAAACAAGAATATTTATTTTTTAATGTGAATATAAAAAAAAAAATAAGACTGGTGGCCCAATTACGTTTGGCATATTAAAAGAAGACCTCATTATATATTGAAGGCAGTAAACATGTGTTCTCGGACCATGTACCCTGTTTCCAGTTTGTTTCAAGGATGAGATGGACACGGTAGCACATTTCTTATTTTCCTGCCCAATGTTTATTAGTCAAAGTAATTAAAATCTGAGGAACTACCTTGCTTTGGTTAATACATTAGGAGATTATTTTTGCATATTAATGATATCAGTAAAATAAATAAGATTTATGCATTTTTTTATAAGAAGTAACTTAAAAGTAAGAACATTATTAATGTAAGCAGCGTCGATTAATAAGTTTATTTTCTTTATTTTTGTAATTCATACTTTTGTTTTTTTTTTTTTATTATAAATATATTATCATGTACCATCTCCTTATTGTACGAAATGTTTTATTATTTTAAACAATAAAGATGATTATTATTAAGTGGCCAATAAAATGAAATCGTAAGAGATTGATTGAACTATTCCACAATAGATATTTTATTCCCGAAATTCATAATATTGAATTTGGATTTTCTACGTTATGGATTAACTTTAATAATGTAGACAATCCCAAAATTTAATAAACCCGCAACAATAATAGATTTTATCAACTTGTAAGAAAAAAAAAAGACATTGTTATTTTTGAAAACTTTCTCCATTAAAATTATTTATTTATTATTTGCTATAATAATTTATTGTATTTTAATATAGGAATGATGAATCGGGATATTTTTTCTTGACGACATTACTTTTATTACAATCAATGCTATAAAGTATACAGAAAATTTTAGTAGCGTAATGTTTATATAAAAAAAAAACAAAACAAAACAAAACGGTAATGATAAACGCAAAAAGTGTTTATATCCTTGATTGATGCAATAACATTTCTCAGAATCAATTTAAGCTGAGTATAATAACACTTATTTCATTTGGTTATAGGAATAATTAATAAGATGTTAATTACTTATGATTTCTAATTTTTATTATTCTTATTATTAATAATTGATGATAATTGTAGATAGTTTGCCTTATAATAGAGTTTATAAAAAGAGGAAAAACCGTTTTTCTAACTGAAAAACTTACATGGACTTTAAAACCCATATTGTCTGATGTTTATAAAATGCGTAAATTTAGTTTATAAAAAATTTAACAAATAGACTCACTCGTTCAGGCCAGCCAAGAAAAATTGCTAGGCATTTATTGGAAAGCGATTTTGAAAGAAATACTGGAAAAAAAACAATGACTAATGCTCCTAATTAACGGATAATGCTTTCAGAACTTTATAATGTAAATGTTGTGCCTGAAATAGTGACAACTGTACTAAGATCAAATGGATACAATGGTTGGGTACCAAGGAAAAAAAAAAACAACAAATGATTCGCAAAGTTAACAAGAAAAAAACGTTTAGAATTTACAAAAATTCCTTTAGACAAGTCACAAACGTTTTTTGGGATCCCATTATTTTCAGCGATGAATTAAATTTTTAATGTGTTCTCATCAAGTGGGAGAATTTTTGTGTGAAGCAAAAACGTGGTGAACATTTAAATCCGAACTATGTAATAAGAAACCGTCAAATATTGGAGGAGGAAACGTTCTAGTGTGAGGATGCATGATTTCCTCAGACGTGGGAAACTTTGACATTTATAGATGGTAAAAATGGATCAACATGTTTATTTAGATAATTTATGAAATAATATGAAGAGCACTGTCCGTAATCTGGGATTTAGAGAGACATTTATCTTCCAACAGGATAACGATCCGAAATACATTGCAAAGCATGTTAAGAAATGGCTCATCATGAACATCCCAAGATAACGTCTTAAATTCCCTCAGAGCCTCGACTTCAACCCAATTGAGCGCATGGGATAAAATTGGAAGGAGAATCAGAAAACGAGTTGCTTTTCTTTTTCTTTTTAATTTAAGACGCGTCAATATCTATGGCCATTGGCGTCCGGAGCCTTCTCAGTGCACTGCCGGCCTCCGGACAGTGTTCTCTCGTTACAGACAACACTGTACATCACTGGACAGTGAGCTGTAGAGGCTCCTAGGAAGAAAAAAATCTAAGGGTAGCACAGCTGGACTCGAACCGGGGTCTTCCGCGTGGGAGTCCAGTAAGCTAACCACTTAGCTATTCCCTTCCCTAAAACGAGATGTTAATAATAAAAATGAGCTTAAAAATGCCATAATCTCAGAATGGAATTCAATTGAGCCAGAACTAAAAAAAAGTAACAAGTTGATACGATGAGAAAGCGTTTGATTGAAGTCAAGAGAGAATAAGGAGGAAATACAAATTATTAAAACCAGTCAACTCCCATTGCAAACAAATATTACGAGTTTATAGACTCCTTTTTTAATATATTGTTTTGAAGTGTTTGCTTCCATTTCTGTTACGTACATTTTTTCTTCTTCTTCTCCTAGGCTTCCTGTCTGGCAGAATTGGCCAGATTCTCTGTCCAGGCTTTTTGCGGCTTTCATCTGCGTATTAGCTGCTGCTATGGTAAGGTGTTTGTTGTGATGGTAACTACACATTGTTCTACACATACTATTTGCTTTTTAATTTTGCAATGTGATTTTGTTTTTGTTTATAAAATTGAAAATAGCCAAAAATAATCCGTGGTTTGGTTTTGTGAGGATGGTATGCAGATTGGCAGGTAGTGTACATTTTGCATTTATTATAGCCTTCCATAGTTTTTATCTCTATCCTCTTGGTTATTATCACATTCGAGAATCAGGTAGTTGGCGTCGATGATTGATTCAGACGGACATGAGCATACTGGGTTGGACTGAGATTCCTATACGAGACAGAAAATGAGGAGAGATGTTATAGTTGAAACGAAGTCTTGTAAAAAGAAAAGAAAAAAAAAAAAAAAAAAAAAACATGGTTTGGTAAAGAAAACTTGAAAACGTATTCACTTAACGTAGGTCAGTGAACCAGTTTTTTTTTGTGTGTGGGGGGGGGGGGGGTGTCGGCTGTGGAGGTATAAAATTTAACTTTGAAGCATTTTGATTTCTCATACTCAATGGACCATTTTCTGTAATACTTGCGTTTTGGGTAATAACTTTTCAAAGTTCAGATCCTCTAGATTTATTACCTCCTTCGCTTTGGAGTCTGCAATTTCATTGCCAGATATCCCTGAGTGATCCTTAATCCATATCAACCGTATCATTTTTCCGTTAATTTCCCGCTCTCTTAATAAGATAAACAGTTTCAAGAACAATAAAGTCAGCGTTATACCCAAGATTTAAAAAATTGTTATAAAATATAATTAATTACTTTAATAAAATTTTTTTGCCAATAATTAACTTTTTTTCCTTAAACATTTCTCAAAAATTATAATATTTTTGATACGACTGTAAGTGTATGCAGACTTTTTTAACTCAGTGTTTATATTGTAACGTTTTTCCCTCTAAACTAGCTACTGCAACTAGTTTTAAGTGGGTTCGTATAGATAAAATACTCCAAACTTCAATAAAAAAATATCAATTTATTGTTATACACAATAAATTACAAAATACAACACTTAATAATAATTACTTCACAGTTTAAACCACAAAAGTTCACTTTATTCACTTTTTATACACTTTTCACAAACTAGTGACTTCGTTTGTACCTGGAAAACTCTCTGAACTCTCTGCGGTCCCACTATTTATACCGGTAGAGAACCTTCTAGATTCTTCTCAATTTTTCTAGAGAGAACTAGAGCGCCGCCAGCGCTTCCAGCGGCCACTAGGAGAACCTTAGGTACCTGCCTTCTCTCCTAGATGGCACCACTGACTGCGTTAAAATATATTTTTTAATTTTCAATCAAATGTGGAAGGTGTATATGTCTATACATGGGCGTACCCCCCCCCCCCTAGAAGAAAAGATTAAATGGTTATAAAATGATGATACGAAACATAATTAGGTAGGGCATTAGGTAGTTGTTTACCACATTGAAATGGTGTAAAAATCGAGATGTATCTAGAGGCACCTAGCGACTGGTAGATGAATCTGTGTCAGCCAGTCAGTGGGATTCAAGGGAGGGAAAGGCTTAGGGGCCTCGAGTGGAGTCCACAGGCGGGAGCCAATGACAGAAGAGGGAATCTTCAAGTGGGGTCTAGTAAGTTTCGTGTCACTATGTAGACCGAACCGCCCGGCTAGTTGATCAGTATCTAAGTTGAACTTGAATTGAAGGTTCAAGGCGTCACTGCGGTAGTTATATTCACTCATGTTTAGTAATCACTGATGTTTACTAAGTTTTCTTTGAAACAACTAATCGTTTTTTATTTATTCCAGTTATAGCTTATTTACATTTAGAAGACATCGAGGCTGCCTAAATGGATATAAGAAAGTGGTTCTAAAAAGGTAAGTTAAGTAATTTCTGTAGAAAATGAAATTGAGAAATGAATTTTTTTTTAATGAAGGATTGTTAACGGTTTGTGTACTATGTTAATTTAATAATTTCTATGATTTTCAGCCAGAAAACCTCCCAAACGGAAAAAGGATCAAGATGACAGTAGTGGAAGTGCAAGCAATGATGGTGATGAAGACGGAACTAAACTGACCGAACCATCGTATTCGGAGTCGATTATGGAGCAAGGGTCTAGTAATTCTTCACCTCTACACGTGTAGCTCTACACGTATAATATTTTGTGGAACTCATGATTTGCCGCTCAGAGGAAAGGAAGGAGATGAGGGGGTTTTCTTTGACTTTATAAATTTGAGAATGACTGTGGTGATGAGAAGCTAAAGAGTCACTTAGAGAGATGTCGAAAAAATGCAGTCTACACTTCACCAAAAATTCAAAATGAGATTATAAGATTATGTGGTTGTAAAAAATTATCGAAGATTGTAAACAAGCAAAAGCTTACGCTGTAATGCTGATGAAACAGCAGATATCGCTGGAAAAGAACAGCTTTCTATCGGATTGCGGTTTTATGATGAGAGTCAAGAAAAAATCATTTGAGGAATTTGTAGGATATGTTGAGCTGAAATTTCAAGATGCGCCTACAATCGCTTGCGCAATTGAGAGTTTTTTAATTGATCAGAATCTTTCAGCAGAGAATTGTGTTGGATTCGAATTTGACGGTTGTTCTACGATGGCTGGAAAAGAAGGTGGTGTGCATGGCATTTTGAAGAAAAAATACAGTAAATCTTTATTTTTCCATTGCTCAAGCCACAAACTAAATCTTGTGGTCAATGATGCTAGCAAACTACCAGAGATAAGAAACACAATTGCTACGGTTAAGG
>JAAEAF010011169.1:0-35669 GCA_011037195.1 Triatoma infestans
ATAATACTTCCTCTTACTAGGAGTAAGAGAAAGTAATAAATAAAAATGAAATAATAAAACACCCTGAGCCATGGGCGATTGAGAACATAGACCACACTTGTTCATACAACTTTGCCAAAGACGCGCAGCTATTGAACCATTCACAGTATGATTGAAACATTCAGAATCTTCAAAATATTAACTATATATTGTTTGCATTAATTTTTAATTTGCAAAAATTTATATTGACAATAAAAATTTAACACCTTTAAGTGGCAAAAGAAGTCTACGACGATGATGATGATGATGATGATGGAAAGTGATAAATAAACAAAAAAATAATTAAATAAATAAAAACCTAGTGTTCACAAAAAAAAAAAAAATAATTCGTAAGTAAGATACATATATTTATTTATAAAAGAAAATTCCGAAATAAATTTGCATTAAATAGAATTTGGCAACTATCCAAAGCTTACGGCATGATATCTGGGAAATTTCCCATCGTATCCCATGAGTCACAAATTTCTGTGCCTAATTTAATAGTTTATTAATACAGGTTGTCGCAACGGGGACAACCCCTTAACTTGAACACAAAAAATACTTTTTCAGATTTTTTTATTTATATATTTTGGGGGGGGAGGGGGAACTTTACCAAATTCAAAATAATTCGAATTATATTACGCATTCATTTTGGTTTAATGAAGATTTCTCCCTCTCTCGCTTTCTTTTCCTCACTCTTTCTCTTCCTCTATCCTTCTCTTTCACTCTCCTCTAACTATACACGTGTTAAATTTTTATTTACTCTTTATTTTGTAAACAAACTTATTATTAAGAGTGAAAGAATTATAAATTCAATGAAAATAGATGCATGTTGTTGATAGTAAAAAATTATCAACAATAAAAAAACGCAAACGAAAACATCGTATTTACATAAAAATCCAATTATTTTACGGACTGTTGAATCTAAATTCACTTATTATTATTATTATTTTTTATTTTTATTATTAATAAATAGAATTTTAAATCATGGACAAGGAAAAATCAACGATTGATGAACACTATATTAAACATCAGGTGATTTTTTTACTTTCTCTCAATGCCTAAGTAAATGGAAGTATTGTAATCGTGTCAAATTTTCGATATAGAGTTTTCACCGGAAATACACGTTTTTTAGGTCCCCTGAGGCCAAAAAAGTGATTTTTAGAAAATGGTCTGTGTTTTTTTTTTTTTTAAAGTTATGACATCATGCTCCGCTCTTCGAGCACTACATGAAATTATTTGTCAGAACTATTATAAACCAAACAATTTAATCACTGTCAAACAACTTCTTATGAAAACGACTAATTATTAACTTATATAAACATAAAAGAAAATAAAACACCTTAAGTGTGTGTGTGTGTGTGTGTGTGTATATGTGGAACAGCATAGCTCAAAACGGAAAAACCGTAGAAAGTTCAAACTTGATATTCCGTTTAGTATCACCATGTGATCCGCTAGTACGTTATCTGTCAAAATTCCTCAACCGGAAGTATCACTTTACTAAATAGTTTTTTTTTCACTTTATTGCAATTTTCTCGAAAATAATTCCAACGATTTTCTTTAAACTTAGTACATTAACCACACACACACACACACACACAAACATCTACAATTTTTAATAGAAAACTTTGCTCCAAGAAATTGCATATAAGGCACTTGGGGGGGGAGTGGGGTTAGGTTTTCCACCAAAGTGCTACTTTATTTTATTTCACAATTCTATCATCTAAATAATATTAATCAGAATTAAATATGTTGTTGAAATTTCGAGTTTAAAAAAAAAAATCAGAATACCGGAAGTGCATTTTTACTGAAAAATATTTTCAGATTTTTTGCTATTTTTTTTTTTAAACGGCTCCAACGATTTTCTTTAAACTAAATATGTGTTCTACGCATCTAAAGAGCTATACTTTTTTTTTTTTTAACTTTTCTCTGGGTAAAGTCATTTAGGGGTGGCTTTTTGGGTAGGGGTAGGTTGTGTTTGCGTCTAAAGTTCTATACTAGTTGATTATAAAAAGTCTTTATCCTTATAGGATAAAGACAAAACCACTCGAACAAGTGGGCGTCTATAAGTATTTAGGTTTTTGGATTGGCTCAGATGGCAGGGTTAAAGACGAGTTGAATGCAAGGTGTGCGGCATCTGGAAGGTTGTTCCAAGCCATCAACCATAAATTCATTACCAAAAGAGAGGTCTCTAAGCGAACGAAGCTAAGGATTTTTAATTTAATATACGTCCCAACCCTCACATATGGATGTGAATCCTAGGCCCACATGAAAAGCTGCGAAAGCCGGCTACAAGCGGCGGAAATGCGATACCTCCGCAGAGTGGAGGGTAAGACTAGAAGGGACCGAGTCAGGAACACTACTATTAGGGGTAATCTGGATTGCGAAGCGACTGTGGAGCGAATCAGATGTACCCAACTAAGATGGTTTGGGCATATTATAAGGATGGAATGTGCAAGGCATCCTAAACGAGCCTATGAAGCCAGGTGTACTGGTAAGACACCAAGAGGAAGAAGAAGAATCACCTGGTTAGATAATATTACTCAATGCCTAGGGGAAACTGGCACGACAGTAGGCAACGCTAAATCAATGGCCAGAGATAGAGACGGATGGCGACTCTTTTGTAAATCCTGTAAATCCTCTACACTGCAAGGTAGAAAAGGAAGAGAATAAGTAGTAAGTAAGTAAGTATAAAAATTCTACCATCCAGACAAAATTAATTAGAAATAAATTGATTGCCAAAAATTCCGAGTTTCAAGAAAGTTAATAAACCGGAAGTGTGTGTTTACTGTATAGTTTTTCCAGTTTTCGTCCATTTCCCCTCATAAAAACACTGGCGAATGTCATTTAATTTGAAATATACTAACTGTAAAATTTGTCAATTACATTTTTGAAAACTGGATTTAGTGAAAGTTGTGTGAGTGTTTCACACCAGATTTTGTTTTTTGTTTTTTTTTTTATTTTCTGTTTAATATTTGGTGTGATATCGCCTTATTGAGTCATGTTTTTACTTGTGTTTTTTTTTTTAAATTTAAGTAGTGATTTCATTCTCTTCTTTTTGAGAAATAAACATGGCCAATTCTTTTTAGAGGATTTATTATACTCGTCCTAATATAGTTATATACTCGTATATATAATGACAAATTTTTCTAGAATTTCAAATTTCGCTCATATATCGTAACATATAAACATGGACATGGTGAGGAGGTCTACCACCCGAAACTGGTCGATGATCACAAAAAGAAGCAGGCTGTCACGAAAAATATCTCTGATGCTTTCCAGCTATGCGGAACCAACCACAACAACTATACGTATATTATACTGAAATTGTACATTAGGGGAAAGCATAACGTTACTGTTTTCCCAGATACCCCCAAGAAAATCAATATTTCTGGGAAAATTTTTCACACAAAAGTGATAGATATTATTTATGAGTATAGAAAAAAATATAGGGAATTTAAAGAAAATCGAGTAAGTCATTTTCAAAAATATTACGAATAATTGAAAAAAAAAAAAATACGTAGTAAAGTCGAATTTCCGGTTTTTACGTTTTCAGGGGCACCAGAACATGTATTTCCGGTGAAAACACAATTTCGAAAATTTGTCTGTATGTAAAAAAAAAAAAAAAAAATATCACACAACTTTCTCTTACTCCAGTTCTCAAAATTACGAGTATAATTGACAAATTTAATAGTTTGTGTACCAAATTTAATGAAATTTGTAGAAAAGTGAAAAAAAAAAACTGTTCAGTAAAAGCGCACTTCCGGTTTACTGATTTCCTTCAAATTCGGAATTTTAGCCATCTATTTATTTCTAATTAATTTTCATTGGATGATAGAATTGTATAATTCAACTATGAATAGCACTTTAGAAAAAAACATAACCCAGCCTCTACCCCAAAAGTGCCCTTAATTGAATTTCCCCGAAGAAATGTTACATATAAAAGTTGAAGCTCTTTGTATATGTAGTTGATATACCAAGTTTAAAGAAAATCGTCGGAGCCATTTTTGAGAAAAATCGCAAAAACGTAAAAAAAAAAAAAAAAAAAAAAAAACCTAGTAAAGTGGTACTTCCGGTTGAGGAATTTTGACAGAGACCCACTGTCGGATCCCATGGTGATAACTAAACGGAATATCAAGTTTGAACTTTCTACGATTTTTCGTTTTGGAGCTATGCTGTTCAAATATACACACACACACACAGACGATTTGCTAAAAACCACTTTTTTGGACTCAGGGGACGTGAAAACGGATATTTCCGGTGAAAACTCAATATCGAAAATTTGACACGATCACAATACTTCCTCTTACTAGGGAGTAAGAGAAAGTAAAAAGTAATGAAATAAGTCTACAAAATTCGCCTTACATTATTTGTATTCTTTATATTTTCAAAAGAAGAAAAAGCTAATATTTATAGAATTCCATATTTTAAGCAATATATATGAGGATGACGTCATACAATAATTAAGTAGAAATTAGTGTGAAGGACGTGAGCACAGGTAGTTACATGTGTGTGTTCTACATGGCAACACACAAATAGAAAGCAATAATATTAAACTCGTATCATTTGAGTGATATCAACCAACCAATTATTGGAAAAAGAAATTTTGACACTCAAGTTAATATTAAATCATTATTAGGATCGGAAACAAAGTATCATCTGATCAATTTAAATTGTTCACTTAATACAATCATATTTATCAAAAAATGTGTCAAACTTTTGAAATTGTGTTTTGAGATATTCATGAAAATCCATACTTTGTGGAATCGCACTTCCGGTAAAACCGATTTTCTTCAAATTTGGAATTCTATCAATGCTACTAATATGTATTAATATTATGTAGTAGGGATAAACCCATATACTGAAGTGGTATTTTAAAAGAAAGCATTATATACTCTACCTCTAACCCCCTTCCCCCCCCGATCAATTTTCTTGGGAAAACGTTACAAATAAATGTGATTGGTATTTATGAGTGTAGATAGTATACAAAGTTTAAAAGATAATCTTTGGAGCCGTTTTAAAGGAAAACTTCACGAAAAACTTTAGTAAAGTCCCATTTCACGTTGATAGATTTCGCCCGAAACCTTTATATCACCTAAACTGAATACCAAGTTTCCAAGCTTCCTACGACTAATCGTTTTCTGAGATATTCTGTTAATATACATACAATTTTGATAATCTGGCATGATCGGAATACTTCCTCTTGGTAAGAGAAGTAAGATATAGTCAAAAGAGAAAGTAACTCCTTTTGATAAAAAATATAATCTTCCAATCTATAATAATTATGTGTCTAGTAAGAAAGTCCAAGTTTGATAAAATTTGTTAATTAGTATTGCAATAAGTCGTAAAAGAGGGAGAGGAAAAAAATATCTATGGTGCTTTGGTTGGATTGCATCCAAAAAGTAAAATATATAAAAGTAGTAGAGTTACACGTATTAAAATAACAGCATGGATTTTATCAATGGAAGTTCTAGAGATAAGATGGTTTACTAAACATCCTTTTCTGCACCTGTGCAGCATAGATATCAAATCTGCATCCTCTTAAAGTTCTAAGTAAAACAAAAGAAAATTTACGATATTTTATATCAGCCATTATTATCGAGAAACTGTTAAGTCTTTAAAGAGATTACGACTAACGAGCAGAAAAATGACGAAGGAAGATAGAAAAGATATGTGAACACAAGAAAGATGGATCTCATCCAAGAGAATTTAGCGTAGAGCAGGATGAGATCAATGAGGACGAGATCTGAGATTTCTGGTAGCGATATTCTTAAATCCTTATTTGCATCATCATCTTAGATGTAGATTGTTGTAGGGGATTATCGTATTGCGACCTGAAAGATCAATGGTGCCCCCGGGAGCCTTCTCAGTGCACTGCCGGCTTCCAAGCAGTGTTCTCTACCTACAGACAACCACTGCTCATTACCGTACAGTAAGCTGTAGAGGCTGCTAGGAAGAGAAAATCTAAAGGCAGCAAGCTGGATTCCAACCCGGGATCTCCGCGTTGCTAGTCTAGCTTGCTAAAGTAACTGCGGGCATCATCATCTTAAATAAACACTTATAATAAAATGTGAGAATGAGAGAGAGTTAGAGAGAACGGATTTTAGAAAAATAAACTAGATGATATGCTCAAACACTGAATAATGAAACATAATACACAAACTGCAAAGACTTTACAGTAAAATACAAGTTAGGTAGTGAAAAAAAACATAAAGAGACAGACTGGCTGACTAATAAGAGTAGTAGATAGGTTGCTTTCTGGTTCAACTGTTGTAAACTGTCGTAAAAAACTGTTCTGAACTCTTCAGCTGTCGCTCTATTTATATGAATCGAATTTTCCCTTCCTAGTCTGGCCTAGGTAGGGAGTAACTGACTTTTGATTCAATAAATGTCTGTTTCTCCGCTCTTCGGATCCTATGAATCTTTAATAATTCGGAACCCATTACAATACAACTGTTAAAACAGTATATTATACTGAAAATGCACTTTAGAATCAAGCCTGTCATCATTAATCAACTTCAAAACCAGTCCTGGAATTCATTTTACTAGGAAAACAAAAAATCTGGTGTGAAACACTCACACGACTTTCTCTTACTACAGATTACAGCAGCAAGGGATCAATTTTCTTCAAACTTATAATTTACACTAAATGTTTATTTGTCTTCAATTTTACATCAATAAATGAATTTAACAATAAAATTTGCTTGTTTTAATAAAATTATTGTTTTGAAGAAAGCACAACCTCATCCCCCGCTCCCCCAAAACTTCTTTCAATAAACTTTCTCTGGAAATAGTATGCTAACAAAAAGTGAAATATTTCTCAGTATTAAGTAGTTAAGTCTATCAATTTTAATGAAATCTAGCCGTGTTTTTAAGGAAAAAAATCTGGTGTGAAACACTCACACAACTTTCTCTTACTCCAGTTCTCTAAATGATAATTCACAAATTTTATAGTTTGTGTACCAAATTCAATGAAATTCGTCGAAAAACTGAAAAAACTGTTCAGTAAAAGCGCACTTCCGGTTCACTAATTTTCTTATAAGTTGGAATTTCAGCCATCTATTTATTTCTCATTAATTTTGTTTCGATGATAGAATTTTATAATCAACTGTGATAGCTCTTTAGAGAAAAATATAACCCCTCCCCCTCCCCTAAAAGTGCCCTTAAATAAATTTTCCCAGAGAAATGTTTTAGATAAAAGTTGTAGATCTTGATGTTTAGTTTATATACGAAGTTCATAAAATCATCGGAGCATTTTTGAGAAAATCGCGAAAAAGTGAATAAAATCATTTAGTAAAGTGGTAAAGTAAACGCACTTCCGGTTATCCGATTTTTTTCAAACTCGGAATTTCAACAACATATTTAATTCTAATTAACATTATTTAGATGACAGAATTGTCTAATAAACTGAAATAGCAGTTTAGATGAAAACCTAACCCCACCCCTCCCCCAGAAGTGCCCTTAAATGAATTTTCCCGGAGAAATGTTTCAAATAAAGTTGTAGTTATTTGTATGTGTAGTTGATATAACAAGTTTAAAGAAAATCGTCGGAGCCATTTTTGAGAAAATCGCAAAAAAGTAAAAAATTAACTAGTAAAGTGGTACTTCCGGTTGAGGAATTTTGACAGATAACGTAGTGTCAGATCCCACGGTGATGCCTAAATGGAATATCAAGTTTTAACTTTCTACGGTTTTTCGTTTTTGAGCTATGCTGTTCACATACATACATACACACACACACACACACACACACACACACACGGGCACACGGACAAACACACCAACACACACACACACACAGAGACCATTTGCTAAAAACCACTCTTTTGGACTCAGGGGGCCTCAAAACGGATATTTCCGGTGAAAACTCGATATCGAAAATTTGACACGATTACAATACTTCCTCCTTACTAGGAGTAAGAGAAAGTAAAAATAGCAAAAAATTGAAGAAAAACTGTTCAGTAAAAAAGTACTTCCGGTCAAAACCGAATTTCTTCAAACACGGAATTTTGTCTATATTTAATTCTGATTAATATTGTATTAATGATAGAATTGTATAATAAACTAAAATAGCACTTTAGAGGAAAACATAATCGTACCCCCCACCCCCACCCCAAAAACGTGTGTTGTCGCTCTATTTATATGAATCTAACTCTCCCTTCTTAGTCTGGAACTAGGTGGGGAGTTACTAACTTTTGATTCATTTAATGTATGCTTCTCCGCTCTTCGGAGCCTATGAATCTGTAATAATTCGGATCCCATTACATCCTTTATCTTAAAGATCTACCAGTAAAACTAAGTAGTACTAAAATAAGAGAAAGTAAAAAAGAAATTACTGATGGTAAGAGAAATTGTGGTGGCGATGGTGTCTGATTTTCGAAATTCAGTTTTCATGGGATATAAATGTTTTGAGGTTCCCCAGAGTACAAAAAAAAATGTTTTTATCGTATGTGCCAGTGTGAACAAGCGGTATTCCGGTATTCCGTTTACATACTATACCACCGTATCAGCCACAAAGATTTCGTGCAAATTCCATCAACCGAAAGTGCCCCTTTACTTAAATTTTTTTTCAGTTTTGTGTGATTTTGTTTTTTTTCATAAATGATTCCATCGATTTTCGTTGTAAGTTCGTATAGTATCTATACACATAAATAGCTATTACTTTTATTTGAAACATTTTTCCCTGGGAGAATTGATTTTTTTGAGAGTTTTTGGGGTAAAGGGGAGCTAAAGTGCTAAAGTACCACTTTTCTTATAATACATGGTTTTACCATCTATATAATAATACGTAATACACATTAGAAACATTAATAGTATTTGCTTAAATGAATTTTTTCGGAAAAATGTTTCAAATAAAAGTTGTTTATATTGAGTACTTGATATATTAAGTTTAAAGAAAATATTGTTGGGAGCCATTTTCGAAAAAATCAGAGAAAAGTGATCAATAAAAACGCATTTCCGGTTAACCAAGTTTTTCAAACTAGCAGAATTTTTTGGTAACATATTTAATTCTAATTAATGTTATTTAGATGACGGAATCGTTTAATAAATTAAATTAGTACTTTATAGGGAAAACATAACCCTAGTCTTCCCAAAGAAATGTTTCAAATAAAACTTGTAGCTCTTCATAATATGTATAGTTTGAAGAAAATCGTTACCCTCTTCAAGTGAAAATCCATTCAATAAAGTGGTAGTTCCGGTTGGGGAAATTTTGTCAGATAACTTACTGTCGGATACCTAAATGGAATGTCAAGTTTGAACTTTCTACAATTTTTTTGTTTTTGAGCACACACAGACCATCTTTTTTATTTTTAACACACATTTTTGAACGAACTCAGGGGACCTCAAATTTTTTTATCCAATTTAGTATTTCCGGTTGAAACTCAATTTCGAAAATCACGGCACGATCGCAATACTTCTTCTTATATATTAGTAAGAGAAAGTAAAATGGTTTATAAATGAAGAAAATGGTAAGGCTTTATGTATACAGTTTTAGCACGATTTAAAATTCAGTGGAGCCATATTGAAAAAAATTGGACAAAAAAAAAATGACTTAAATCTGCCTGTAGATTCTTCTGTTGATAAACATGAAAAGACTCAAATTTAAGTTTGCTGTTTGTTAGTTTTCGTGTTTGAGATATTTTTGTTCACATGCGCGCACACACTTATAAACAGCGTCTGCCAAAACCATTTTTTTTTTTTTTCTTTTTAATCACGGGATAGATATTATATTTTCCAAAAAAATTGATATAGAAATTAATGAAGAAATCAATTTTCTTTATTAGGAGAAAACGATAAATTAGTATAGATATAGGTATTCCATATTTATTCCAACATTCTGAACTGTAAACAATTTTTATAGCCCGGAAAAAAGTTCGCTCCAATATTACGAAGTATTACAAAAATATTTTTCTTGATTTCTCTTGACAATATTTTTTTAAAGAAATCTTTTGCAAAAACATGACTAAATCATTCATAAAGACATATCTATAGTGACAGGTTTTTTTTTTTTATTCCTCCTTCAATTAACATCGTTTTCTAATTGCAATGCCATGTGTTAAGCGTTTATGTTTAAAAATAACAATATACGTAGGTTACAACACACATAAGGATATCGTTGTGTTTGTAAAGAGATTATAATATATTCATACGTATTACTGTGCCACGTAACCATTAAAATCATTATTTTTAATTATATAGTCTTACTTAACACAGAATTTCACTAAATTTACCTTCAAAAATATTGTAGAGATTATAAATAAAGAGCTACTAAATGATTTCTACCGTTAATATATTACAAATAACCCCGTTTTTTTTATATATATATATATATAAAAATTTATTATTTATTATTTATATATACATTCAAATTTTACCATAAATATAGATGGGGAGGGGGGACAAATATCTACCCAAGGAGGTAGTAGACATATGATTGCTGCAGACAGCCCCAAAATATTGAACAAACCAAATAACCGTTAGGGTTGGATTCGCATAGCTGGAAAGCATCAGAGATATTTTCAGCGATAGCCTGCATTATTTTTTTGTAGCCATCGACACTGGTTTCGGGGGCGTTCTCCCATCATCAGAATGTTTTTGGTAAACAGTGTAATAACATAGACTTGCACAGAGTAAAATCAATTTATACACTGTTTTGGAATGTTAAAGTTAAGGCTTGTGGATGGTTGATGGATTTCAGCCGGAAATCTTCACGTGTCTGAAAGCCGGTGGTGGTATCTAAATAAAATATCTGGCCTAAGTGGGGGGAGTAACTGACTTTTGATTCATTAAATGTCTGCTTCTCCGCTCTTCGGATCCTATGAATCTATTCTTTGAGTTCCCTGTGACTTTTCATTTTTTTAAAGATATTTGGTACAATACAACATATATATATACGAGGCATGTCCAGTAAGTAAGTGTACTGAATTTTTGTTGGTTACAAAAATTTTTATTTGAACAAAAAAATTACCTGGTTACATTAGTACAAGTGTAAGCTATTTTTCGACATAGTCACCATTCCTCTCAATGCAGGTGGTGAACCGGGGTATTAATTTTTTGATGCCTTCCTCGAAGTAGTTTCCCGCCAACCCCTTCGTCCACTTCTTCACCTCCCCCCTTCCCCACCTCGTCGGTTGAAAACCTTTTTCCACCTATGTGCAGCTTCAGGGAGGTAAAGAGATAGTAATCTGAAGGTGCTAGGTCAGAGGAATGCGCGGGATGGTTCAGGACATCCCATTTAAAAGAGGCAAGCAATACGAGGCCTCCACTCGATTCAACTTGTGTTGGTCTCTCAGCTGTTTTGGGACCCACCTCGCGGACAGTTTCCGATATCCAAGGGTTTCGTGTAGCAGAGATATGGAGATTTGCGGAAACATCGCAAAAAGTTCATCCACAGTCAATCTGCGATCGTCACGGAGCGCATTTTCGATTTTTTCCGCGATTGAAGGTCTTCCTCTGATCATCATGCACAGAAGTACGACCGTTTTTAAACTCGCGACACCACTTGAACAAGCTCGTACGATTCATAGCTTTATCACCATATGCAGTTTTTACCTCATTATAAATCTCAACCGGAGTTTTTCCATTCCAAACGAGATAACGGATGACGCCGCGTATTTCACACTTGGCGGGAGATTGGATTGACATTTTTCACGAAACGCATAGTCGCGTCGACAGTTCGCAACGTACTGATCTCGAACCGGTCTCGTTGCGGAGGGGAGGAATCAGGCTACACGACAGTGTAGCCAACATGTCGAAAACAAAATCCCTCCGGCCGTGAGAGCCTCAGTACTCTTACTTACTGGACATGCCTCGTATATATATATATACTTTTTCCTTATTCAGAAGACCTCAATTTTCTTTGTATACTTAAGCAGCCTTAGGTATACAAGAAACACAAGTGCTTTATGTCAAACAAATCAACAAGCTTGTGCCAATTTAAATTGAAACTAACTGATATACCTCTAATAACTCCATAAGAACAATTTTTTTTTTTCAGAAAAATATTTCGAATGAAATTAATGCAGCAAGTATTCCAAGTATAGAAAATCGTTGTAACCGAGAAAAACCAAAAAAAAAAAACTCAAACAACTATTCTGTAAAAATCGCTCTTCCAGTATATCGATTTTCTTCAAATTTGGAATACTATTAATGCTTCTATTGTGAATTACGTATTATTATATAGGTGGTAAAACCATGTATTATTATAAGAAAGTGGTACTTTAGCACTTTAGCTCCTCTTTATCCCAAAAACTCCCAAAAAAATCAATCAGTAATTTCTTTTTTACTTTCTCTTATTTTAGTAATACTTAGTTTTACTGGTAGATCTTTAAGATAAAATGATGTAATGGGATCCGAATCATTACAGATTCATAGGATCCAAAGAGCAGAGAAGCATACATTAAATGAATCAAAAGTTAGTTACTCCCCACCTAGTCCCAGACTAAGAAGGGAGAGTTTGATTCGTATAAATAGAGTGATAACACAAGGGAGTTTTGCGACAGTTTACAACACTTTACATCCAGTCAGCAACCTATTTAACTACCTTCTTATTACTCAGCCAGTCTGTTTCTATTATTATTCTCTTGCTACCTAACTTCTACCTTACTGTAAAGTCCTTGCAGTTTGTATGTTCTTTTCATTATACAGTGATCACTGATCACCATGTCATCTAGCTTATTTCTTTAAACTCCATTTTCTCTCCTTCTTATTATAGAAGATACTATTCTTCTATTCTCACATCTATTATAAGAGCTAACTGAATATGGTACATTGCAGTTACATATACAATTACTAAGAAGGGTATGAATCAATCAATTTTCGTAGAAATCTCGAAACTATTCTGTAAAACTTACTGTTAATAATATGTAAGTTTAACATTCTGCATTATAGTGAAGTGATATTTGGACGGGTTGGCTGCAAATGGTGTAACTCACAAAATTGGAAAAAAAATGGGTCCATACCACCACAGTTCTTCGTATCCGACAAGTGGCATAGATCCCCTAATTCAATAGTCCACCTACAGATAGGGCTGAATGTAATTAAACTGAACGAAACTGCTAAGTGCCTTAGTAATTACGTTAAGTTCATTTTTTAATTTTTGTGACTTACACCACTTGATAGCCGCCCCGCCCATTTTAGAGAAAAGCCTTATTATAAGTATCTGGGATTTTGTGAGGAAGGTGAATTTCTTATTCCAGGAGTAGACTAGTGAGACAACAACTCCTTCTAGTCTTCACAATATCATGTATTCATTGTACTGAACAAAATAGAACGTTTCGAACTAATGAGGTTTCAACTTGCTATATTTTCTTTCGCTTGTCTTGCCTACAACAGGTGTTAAAAAGAATAGATAATGATTGAAAACCATTTGAAATAAAATACAGTGCCTGATAGCTATTTAAAAGATAGGAAAGATATAACCTTAAGCAAAAGTGGTAAGAAACACTCACCACGACACTCATGGATTGCAGTTAACAAAATTGTAATAGGCAAACTTTCTTTAAACTTATAATTTTAATGCTTCATTAAAAGGTCGTTGATATCAAAAACTTCAAAACAAAATAAAATAAAAATACAATTAGAAAAACATAACGATTGCATCAATGAAATTGTTTCACTATTAATATATGCAAAGATTAAACAAAAACATAAAAAAGTCATTATGTACTAGGAAAATTGCAAAAACGCTTTGCATAAAACATGCTTTGCAATAAAACAGAAAACATAATCTACAGTACCGTAATGATAATATTCTATAATAGATGTGAGAAGGAGAAAGAGAATTAGAGAGAGAGAATGGAATTTAGAGAAATAAAATAGATGATATGCACAATAAACTGTATAATGAAATAGAAAACACAAATTCCAAGGACTTTTACAGTTGAATAGAATTTAGGTAGAAAGAGACAGACTGGCTGAGAATAAGAAGGTAGTAGATAGCATTAGAGACATTTTCCGTGATAGCCTGCTTCATTTTGTGGTTATCGACACTCGAGTGTCTAAAGTGAATTTGCTCTGTGCAAGTCTGTGTTATCACACTGTCTGACAAACGCATCCTGAAGATGGGCGAACGCCCAAAACCGGTCGATGACCACAAAATGAAGCAGGTGTGATGGATGCAAGAAATATAAAAATATATTTAATTTAAAAAAAAAAATCAAAATATGTGACATTCCCTTGCAAAAGGACATTTCAGGTAGAAGACCACTATTGTCTGTTAGAGTTCATGAACTTGATAGCATTGTATACCCCTTCTTCTCACAGGGGAAGATTTGAAGTAACAATGAGAAGACATTCCTTCAAGATAGTTTTGTTGTAGACACCGAACCAGAACGCATCAGGGCTGTGCCAGTTATAAGTTAAAACATATACGAGTTTTGTACTTAATTACAGAGTTACTGAATGGCATTTAAATATCTTTAAAGAATATATTTAATTTAATCTACCAGTGTTTACTTAATTATTCTTATTACTTCTCTCTTAAACATATATACTTACAAGCTCTTTTTACAAAACCGCTCAAGCCACTACAACAACACGTCACGCCAATACATTTCACAGGCTACCACGGAAAACGTCTTTGATGCTTTCCAGCTCTGCGGAACCAACCACCACAACAGATAGTAGATAGGTTGCTAATGGATGTAAACTGTCCGGAACTGTTGTGCTATCGCTATATTTATATAAATCGAACTGTCCCTTCCTAGTCTGGCCTAGGTGGGGAGTAACTAACTTTTGATTCATTTAATGTCTGCTTCTCCGCTCTTCGGGTCCAATTAATCTTTAATGATTCGGATCCCATTATATTTCCCTCAAATCACCGGCATAAATAAGAATAATCTAATGTGAAATATTCACACGACTTGTTCTTACTGCACATTAATACAATATTATAAAATTGGCAAAACATGTATAAATATGCAATTTTTACTCAATGGTAGTAATATAAACGCGGCAAGGGTATATGATATGAATCTACACAAGGCATTTAATTTTCATTAAAGGCAATGCCAATAACATTGAACAAATCCATAATATCTAAAACTAAATCACAGAACCCTTCAAAACACCTTAAATCAATTTTTACAGAAATATGTTTCAAATAAAAGTGGTACGTGTAAAGTTGAACTTCCGTTTAATTGATATCATTTCAAATTTGGTCTGATATCAATGCCATACATTGTACTGAAATGGTTATTTAGAGGAAAGCATAACGCCATTGTTCCCTCAATAACATCAACAACAAAAAATTATTGTTTTTTAATGTTAAAGAAAATGTTTAGAATCTTTTTCGAGAAAAATTTCGCGAAACACTAAAGAGAAAACCATTCGTAAAGTCGCACTTTCGGTTGATGGATTTCGCGCACGAAACCTTCGTGATAGATGCGCAGTGGTAGTACTTAAACAAAATATCAAGTTTTTGATGTTCTTGGCGATTTTTCGTTTTTGAGATATTCTTTTCACTCACATCTCATACAGAACATTTTCTAAAAACAGCATTTTTGGACTCAGGATGGGGAGTAACTAACTTTTGATTAACGTCTGCTTCTCCGCTCTACGGATCCTATGAATCTTTAATGATTCGGATCCCATTACATTTCCCTCAAAGCACCGGCATAAATAAGAAAATTCTGGTGTGAAACATTCAAACTACTCAAAACGTGTATTTCCAGGTGAAAATTTAATTTCTAAAATCTGGCATGATCGTAATACTTTCTCTTACATTTTCCATTAGTAAGAGAAAGCGATAAATAAAATAAATCTTTCACAATAAACGAAGTTCACAAAATTGGTACAACTGCCCACAAAATCAATTTTCCATACTATTCCATTAGCCAAGCAAAATTTAAATATATATTTTTTTAAATATATTCAACTTGAATAAATAGGAGAATTTAATAAAAAGAGATAAAAAGAATATAGAGCACTGCAGTAAATGGAATCAATAGAACTGTTGTGCGGTGAAAAGTCTTGGATACTAGATTCCCTAATTCACCTCTAATAGATACAACTCTTTTAATTTGATCTAAACAAATCTAATCTGAATACTGTCTAATTACAATGTTTAATTATTTGTTACATGTAACCTTGGAAATTTAAATGAATTCTCTCAGAGATCAAAGAATACATAATATACGACAATTAAAAACCAAGCTGTATAACATAAATAAATACTTACTTTTATCTATGCATTAGTTTTGTTTACAGAAATTTATGAATTTCTTAAACAATTTTTTACGCTATCACTGATAAATAAGACATTTTAAGCAGAATTTATGGTATGTTTCGAGTTTTCTTAAGAATATTCTACAAACATCTACTAAGTTTTTCATAACCAAATGAAATTTAGTTCAATTTATTATTTAACGAAATATGTATACTTCATTAGTAGGGGATTTTTTTCTGTCACAATCAAGCTTCATTTTGTATTTTTTGACCAATTTCGGACGTTTAAATCCATCTTCAGAGTATCTATTTAAACAATGTGATATATCTCAGTCTTGGACAAGGCAAAAGGAGCTTCACATTGCTTCTTACTGTTTTCAATTGATTTTGTCTAGTGAGCAAAGACAGAAAGGAGCTTTCTTCTTTGAAGGATGTACTTCTAGTCTGGGTACCGGGTCATAAGGGGAATTTTTGGAAATGAGGAGATAGACAGGTTTGCCAAATTAGGCGCCTCTCTTCCTTTCATTGGTTCCGAGCCTGCTGTTGGTGTGTTTTTTGGCACATGTCTGTCAAGCTTCCAGTCATAGACAGCTTTACAGGACTCATCCCTGCCAGTTGGCAGTCCCAGAATCTTACTGGGAGTCCGGGCAGGGCTTTTAGTGAGGAGGTGCTGTGTCTTTCACAGACCTCCCTCAGGCATCTGGTTGGTTTCCTCACTGGGCACTACGGCTTAAGAAGGCATCTCTATACACTGGCTCATGCCGGACCCCTTTTGTAGGGTTTGTGAGACGGAGGAATAAACACCCATATATCCCATTACGGACTGTTAGGGCTATGAGGAGGTTAGGTTCAGAACCTTTGGCCGGAACAGGATGTCGGTGGAAGTGCTTAGGCTATGTCCTTTTAAGGGTATGGCCTTTTAAACTTAGCTGAGTGAAACCCGGTACAGGACTTTCATTCCTGACCCAGCAGTTGTTATTCTTTTGGGGTAGCTATATGGGCCCATGGGGGCTTTGGATAGCGCAGGATTTGGCCCTCCTCTCTTTTGAATGATAATTAAAATAATCAAGTGGGCAATCTGTGATATCATAGGCTTTATCAACATATCCTAAAAATTGGTGAACATATGAAAGCGTTCGATGTCTACAAAATAAATAGATTATCAAAGAAAAATCTCTAATTGTCTGCAGTGTAGACGTAAAAATCCTAAATCTAAGTTACTCCCTTTTGCCTCGCTAGCCTAATTTCTCTTCCCTTGTTCGATGGAGGTTTGAAACGAAATTACAACATACATATCTTCTTTTTCTGTTGAATTTTAAAAAAAATTTTACATGAACAATTCGATTCAGAATTAAATTTGCAATACTTTTTTACTTCATATAAAAATGTTGATTAGATGAGCTTTTTATTTACATTTTTTGTATATTCTCCTGTATTGCGTATCGTGACAACTTTTTGAAATTATGTGTTTCACCGGAAATAAATTTTGAAAAATATTTTCTTGAAATGAAAACAAACATGGTATGCATGTTTGTCAGAAGAAAATATTCCAGAAAACGAAACTAACTTGATATCTTGTTTAGGTAGTTAGCAACCCATTTGACATGAAGTTATAACCGAACGGAAATGCAGTCATTCTCAGATTTTCACGAAAATGGCTGTACCATTTTCTAAAACCTAATTACGTATTTAAACGTGAAATCATACCCTACCGTTTTTATCTGAAACATTTTTTCCAGAGAAATTTATATTTTTGGCAGGTACAATGTTATGTATAATTCAAAAACTAGGAAAAACGCAGAAACTTCAGACTTGATATTTCGTTTCAGTTCTAACAGCAGTCACACGATAAATAAGGTAAAAAACTCGGTCAACTAGAAATACCACTTTTCCGAATACTTTTTTTCACATTTTTGTTTATTTACTAATGTGTTACAAATTTTAACTAAAATATTTGTCTATGAAATTCATTTTTGGAGGTTTTTGGGAGGCATGGACGTTTTCCTCTAAAGTGCCATGTTCGTATCCTACTATCTACATAATTTTAATTATAATTAAATACCTATACTGCGCAAAATTTAGTGTTTAAAGAAAATCGTTTTTACTGAAATGTACTTTTCAATTTTCTACTATTTTCTCTATAAAGGCTCCAACGATTTTATTTAAACTATGTATGTGAACTACACATATAAAGAGCTACAACTTTTATTTGAAACATTTCTCCCTTTTTTGGGAAAGGGGTGGGGTTATGTTTTCCTCTAAAGTGCTATCTCAGTTGACTATACAATTCTACCTTCTACACAAAATTAATTAGAAATAAATAGATTGCCGAAATTCGGAGTTTCAAAAAAATTAGTAAACAGGAAGTGCGTTTTTCTGAACAGTTTTTTCCAGTTTGTGTTTCTCCATAAAAAAAAAAAAAAATCGGGTGTGAAACACTCACACAACTGTCTCTTACTTCTGTTCTCAAAATTATAATTGACAAATTTTATAGTTTGTGCACAAATTTAACGAAATTCGTCAAAAACTGTTCAGTTAAAGCGGACTTCCGATTTACGAAATTTTCTAGAAACTCGAAATTTTGGCCATCTATTTATTTCTAATTAATTTTGTTTGGATGATAGAATTATATAATCAACTATGATAGCACTTTAGAGAAAAGCATAACCCCACCCTTCCCCTAAAAGTGCCCTTAAATGAATTTTCCCAAAGAAATATTTTAAATAAAAGTTGTAGATCTTTGTATGTTTAGTTTATATAAGAAGTTTCAAGGAAATTGTCGAAGTTATTTTTGAGAAAATTGCGAAAAAGAGAAAAAAATCATTTAGTAAAGTGGTAAAGTAAACGCACTTCCGGTTACCCGATTGTTTCAAAACTCGGAATTTCAACAACATATTCAATTCTAATTAACATTATTTAGATGACAGAATTGTCTAATAAACTCATACAGCACTTTAGATGAAAACCTAACCCCACCCCTCCCCCCCTAAGTGCCGTTAAATGTATGTCTAGGAGAAATGTTTCAAATGAAAATTGCAGATCTTTGTGTGTGTAGTTGATACACAAGTTTAAAGAAAATCGTTGGAGCCATTTTTGAGAAAATTGCAAAAAAGTAAAAAAAACAACTAGTATAGTGGTATTCCGGTTGACGAATTTTGACAGGTAACACTGTCAGATCCCATGGTGATACCTAAACGGAATATGAAGTTTCAACTTTCTACGGTTTTTCGTTTTTGAGCTATGCTGTTCACATACACACACACATACGGCGCGCGCGCGCCAATTGCTAAAAACCACTTTTTTGGACCTTAAAACGGATATTTCCGGTGAAAACTCGATAGGAAAATTTGATACGATTACAATACTTCCTCTTACTAGGGGAGTAAGAGAAAGTAAAAATCGACAAATTTCCTTAAGTTTGGTATACTAACTATAAAATTTGTCAACCACAATTTTGTAAACTGCTGTTGGAGAAAGTTGTATGAGTGTTCACACCAGATTTTTTTTTTTTTTTTTTTAGTTTCCGGCAATTTTCTCAATGATACCAACGAGTTTCCTTCATTTTGGTATAGTAACTTTTTTTTTATTATTTTGGGAGTAAGTAGATTTTACAGGGGTTCTGAGGGGGATTTGAAGATCACGCTTTCCCCAAGTGTCGTTTTTAGATTAGTTTCACACAGCAATACATATAATATTAAAGTGAGTTAAAATTGAGTAAAAAATTACAACTCCGAAGGAAATCTGTCAATAATAACTATGTAAAGAATAAGAATAAATAGTGTGCACAAGAATAGAAGCTTGGAACATAAAAAAGTGCATAAATAAGTGAATGCATATCACTAAATAATGTGCAAGGTTACACATGATCATAACTTAGCAATTTCATTTAATAACTAGTAACCTTGTGAAACCAACAGCATAGCGTCAACATATAATCATTTTAATACATACAAAAAAATCTGGTATAATACTATGAAATGACTTTTTTCGTTAATACAAAATTATAAAATAGACAGATTTCCTTCTAATACTTGGACGTCTACACTCAATGTTTAGTTTATTGTCCTAACAAAAACAGAGGAGGTGAGTGGGGGTAAGTGTTTGTTCTTTGCGCATAGGTGGGTAGTAATAGTATATTATTGTCTGGAAGACTGTCCAGAACAAACTTAACTTGAAATTATTCATCATTGAAACATTCAAGGATAAGTTTAAAGATAAAAAAAACTGGTGTGACACACACACACACACAATTTTCTCTTACTCCAGTTTTCAAAATTGTAAATGACAAACTTTATAGTTAGTATAGCAAGTTTAATGAAATCGATATTTTTTTTTTTTTTTATGGAACTGGAAAAAACTGTTCAGAAAAAACACACTTCCGGTTTATTAATTTTCTTGAAACTCGGAATTTTGGCAAACTATTTATTTCGAATTAATTTTGTCTAGAACTCTAGATGGTAGAATTGTATAAAACTAAAAATCGCACTTTAGAAGCAAATATAACCCTATCCCTACCTCAAAAGCCCCCTTAAATGAGTTTACCCGAAGAAATGTTTCAAATAAAAGCTGTAGCTCTTTATATGTGTAGTTTACATATTTAGTTAAAAGAAAATCGTTGGAGACGCTTTAGAAAATGAGCAGAAAATTGAAAAATAATTTTCAGTAAAGTAATGCCTATCTTTCAGGCGGGCTTAACGTCCAACTACCCAAATTAGGTGTCGTGGAAGGGGGCGGAAGCACCTACTTTACTGTTAACATTTTTCATACCAATATAAAATTTAACCAGTTATACGCGGGACACGAACTGGGGTCCTCTCACTTACAAGTCCATGCTCATAACCACTTTCAGTAAAAACGCACTTCCGGTCATCTGATTTTCTTCAAACTCGGAATTTCAAAAACATATTTAATTCTAATTAATATTATTTAGATGATAGAATTGTGTAATAAATCTGAAATAGCAATTTAGATGACAACCTAAACCCACCCGTTCCCCCGTAAGTGCCGTTAAATGTATTGTCCAGGAGAAATGTTTCAAATGAAAATTGCAGATCTTTGTGTGTATAGTTGATACACAAACTTTAAAGAAAATCTTTGGTGCCATTTCCGAGAAAATTCCAAAAAAGTGAAAACCATTTAGTAAAGTGGTACTTCCGGTTGAGTAAAAAAAACAATTAGTATAGAGGTACTTCCGGTTGAGGAATTTTGACAGGTAACATACTGTCAGATCCCATGGTGATACCTAAACGGAATATGAAGTTTCATCTTTCTACGGTTTTGCGTTTCTGAGCTATACAGCATAGCTGTAAAGCTGTAAACGGCATACATACACATACATACGCATACACACACCTTAGAAACATTGTCGGATCCCATGGTGATAACCAAACGAAATATCAAGTTTGAGCTTTCTGCGATTTTTCGTTTTTGAGCTATGCTGTTCACATTTGCCAACCATTTGCTAAAAACCACTTTTTTTTTACTCAGGGGACCTCAAAATGGATATTTTCGGTGAAAACTCGATATCGAAAATTTGATATGATTACAATACTTTCTCTTACCAAGCAATAAGAGAAAGTAAAAAAATCGTTATAGTCGACTGTGAGAAAATTCTTAAAAAAAAAAAAAATCATATTCCTTAATGACGCACTTCCGGTTAACGGATTTTCTTTAAATTTGGAAATTCAGCAACGCTTCTATTGTTTATTAATATTTTGTAGGTTGGTGTAAGACTATACTGGAGTGGTACTCTAGGGTTAAGGATAATGCTAACGTTTCCTTAGACCCCTCTAATATAAATTTCTCCCGGAAAAGGTTATAAATAAAAATGATAAATATTTATGTTGAAAATGTGGCTGGGTCCGCAATGCTGGATAACATCCATTATTTATGTGTATAGATCGTATATGAAGTTTAAAGAAAATCGATGTTGGAGCTGTTTTCGAGAAATCGAACTAAATAACTGATAACAAATATTCAGTGAAGTCGCATATTTGGATGATATACGAGTAATTCAACCGAAACCTTGTTATAAAATATGCGGTGATGGCACCAAATATCACTTTGAACTACTGTGATATTTGGTTTTTAAGGTGTTTGTTTTTGGTCTCTCTCTCTCTCTCTCTCTCTCTCTCTCTCTCTCACGCACACGCACGCACGCGCACACACACACACACACACACCTTAGAAACATGATATTTTCCGTGAAAACTCAATTAAAAAAAAATTGAACAAATAATTGCTTGATCTACTTTGTTAATTATATATTTAAAAGTTAAAGTAATACAATATGAAACTTGTAAGAAATCAATTTAGTTTTATCTCAACATATTTTATCTCTAAGCTACTAAATGGATATAAAGTTTTATAGTTATTGAGAAAGGTTGCCAATCACACAGTAGGCACTGACTGCTCTGGACAACATATAACAATGACATGTTACATACGTACGCACGATCGTTAAGGAAGATTACCTTGACCGAAACTACTACAAGTGTCTTCACTGATTGATGACGTCACACACTGCGGCGGTTAAATAAGCTTATTCATTTTTAACGTTTTTTTTTTGTTTTTTATTTTTTTTTAATCTTCTTTTGTTGATTTATTATTTAATGATTTAACAATCAATTAATAATTTCATAAGTAGGATCACATAATGATGCTATGTAGAGATGAGAAGAAATATTTCTCAATAATTTTTTACATACTGTCTAGGAACCTACCTTACCGGTTGTATTCTGATGGTAGCGCCTTCGCCTTTAGCGCAAGATATTGGAAGTTTGATTCCCATGAGAACTTATTAAAACAAATCGCTGTATGCACGGTGATAACATTGCATCTAAGAAATATGGTTTATTAAACTGGGTGCCTATTGGCCCGGGATCTAATCCTATGTGGCTTTTATCCCAACATTTATCCCCCTCCCAAAATCATCCCCTAATTAATCTCCCCCGGTAGTCTACCCGTTTGTCTACAATATCCTAAAATATCTTTCAACACCAACCCACTCAGGCAGTTCCGCGAGAGTGATGCCCTCCCAAATATTTTGTAGCTACCAGCGAAACGGGGACACTGACATAAATAGTGATACACCGTTTCCCAAACACTATCATCACAGTTCTAACATATGGGACTACACGTCCTTCCTATATTATGCAAATAACTGACCATGTGTTTTGTAACTACAATTTACATATTTACATAAACCATATTTACAATTGTAAATAACATTGGTTTATTTACATAATATGTAAATAACCCACCAAGGTCCCCAGTCCTATCCTACTAAGAGACAGGAGAAAGTCTGAAACCCCCTGCTTAGTCCCTTTGATAAATCTTTTAGCCTGGAGGCACCGCTGCGTGTCCTCCCAACATTTCTCCAAAACTCTCGCCTCCGAAAGTCTGATCTGACTATTAAGAACCTCTTGGTGACGGCAAGGGCTGGCTTGGGACCACAAAAAGGTAAGTAGGATCCCTCCCTAGCCAGCCGATCCGCCCTCCCACTGCCTTCTATTCCCGCATGTCCGGGTACCCAGTAGAGTTGCACTTTGCCCCTCCGAGCTAAGGTATTAAGCCTTCTCCTTCATTCTCCCACCAATTCCGAATTTCAACACAGCTTGCTCAAAGCCATCAGTGTGGCCTAACTATGAGAAAATATCCGCACCTCTTTAATCTCTCCCTGCCACTCTGCCGCAAGGCAGCAGCATTCAGACTGGAAGACAGTGGCCACAGATCTCTCCTAGTCTAACCTAAATATCGTTTAACAGTGTTTCTAATGATGAAAGCCAGAACTAAACAGCCAGAAAAAAATTATTCAATAAATAGTTCTTGCGGTTAAAGGATTTTGATTGAAATCTTCATCAGATCATAAATGATATATACATAAACCTTGTTACAGTTACAAATAGGAGATAAAACTTAACAGTTTGAAATGAAACAAAACTTTTATTTGGGAACGAACAGTGGACATCCTCAAGAACAATTGAAAATATATATATATATATATTCAAATTTTCTACATCTAGCCTTGAAAACGCTTTAAATTTTCTTGGCCAACCATCGATCGAATTAAGCAGTATTGCCGAGTGGAAAATTGTTAGCTGCCTGCACTAATGATTCTTTTATAGGCCTGCACAGATTGGAACATCGTCTGTGACAAACCACTCTCTCAAGATGTGACCATAACTGTTGTCCAGGGGACTAAGCTCTGGGCTTCCTGAAAAGACTAAACTGCAGCACTAATATGCTCAGAAACGTTCAGGTTTCAGATTTGGGTGGATCCTCGTCTTAAGGGCAGATGCTGAAACTTGCTTGAACATCTAAGGTCTATTTGAAAAAAGTCTTTGATTTACAACGTCTTTTAAAATACCCTCTTGGTAATTCTTCGGGGCAAGTTTAAAATCTTTTTCATAAAAAATACGATTCTGTGGCCTCCGCATAGCTCACTCCTCATTAAACCATAACGAAACTCGAGTGATGCCCTCTTTCAACTCGACCAATCACTTCCTATGCTTCTCTATGTGTCCACTGGATTAACGTTTTCCTCTATGCTCAATCTTTTTCGTCAGTAAACGAAATTTAACTGTACAGATCCGTAACGCTGTAACAGAAATTAAGATCTGTCCTGTCTTATTTGCTTAAAAGCAAATGTGGTGTATGTCTATAAATTTGTGTACGTATGTGTCAGTCTGATCTGTGATTCTCCGATAAGCACCCAATCCCAAGTCGCTTTTAATCAGTCTAGGACAAAGATATTTCTAAAATGTCCATACCTCTCGAGAATGATTTTATTTTTTTGTTATTTCCAAGAGGATTTCTTTTGATTCGACTGCCACAGCTTCAATCGTGTTTTCTGTACGAATTGTATGAGAACACCCGGGAACAGGAAGGTACTGAAAGAGTCGGCCTCACTATATCTGTAATGGTGTGTTAAACAAACACACGGCAAATACCCTGAGGATTAAGTGTTTCAAAAATTTGAGAAGCTGATTTGCCCACTTTGTGAAGAACCGTTACAGCACTAGGGTTTTCTTTGGCTCACCACTCCATGATAATGAAATGAGTAAACAATTCATACTGATTACTATTTGAACCTTTACTAATAATGTATAAAGCACAAATATTATTATTATTTGTCTGTGGGGAGGGACCAAACCCTACGCTATTCAAAGCCTCACTGGGCCCATATAGCTACCCCAAGAAAAGCAACAACAAACTGAGTCTAGAACAAAAATCCAAACCCGGATCTAATCCATCTAAGATTCACCGCAGTCCGAATAAATCGGACAATAACCTTAAGCGGAAATAGCCTAAGCTCTTCCACAGTCATCCTATTCCGACCAAAAGTCCTGAACCTAATTTCCTCACAACCCAGGCAGTTAGTCATAAGATGGATGGGTGTTTCTTCCTCTGTCTCACAGACTCTACAAAATGGATCCGGCATGAGCCCCATTATGTAGAGATGTCTCCTTAAACCACAATGTCCAGTAAGAGATCCAACCAGATGCCTGAGAGCGCTCCGTGAAAAACACAGCAACGTCTCACTAATGGCCTTGTCCGGACCTCCGATGAGCATTTTGGATTGCCGAAAACCAACTGAACTCATCCATAAGGATGAATGCTGTGAAGCTGTCCATGTCTGGAAGCCTGACAGACATGTGCCAGAAGACACGCCAACAGCAGGCTCGGGACCAATGAAAGGAAGAGAGGCGCCTAATTTGGCAAACCTATCCACCTCCTCATTCCAAAAAATTCCCATGTGACCTGGCACCCAGACTAGAAGCACATCCTTCAGAGAAGAAAGCTCTTCCAATCTTTTAGAACATTCTGGCACCAACCTGGAAGTGAAGACACATGAACTCAGCGCCTTCAGCGCAGCCTGGCTATCCAAGCAGATACAAACACCTTTTAAGTTAGTATTACGTGCCCTCTCATCCAAGACACAGCAAAGAATAGCATAAACTTCAGTCTGGAAGACCGTGGTCCATTCACCAAGAGTTACGGCCAAATGATCTCCGGTCTCAATAAATAAAGCACAACTAACTAGATAACGATATAAAATACAATTGTAATCCTTGTTTGAACTTTTGTATTAAGTAAATGATCTTGATGACTGTGTATACATTAAATTTAAACATTTTTTTCTATGTTTACTTAACTGCTATGAAATAAATGACTGTTTAGCAAAACGATTTCACATCACTTTCTCATTAAAAATTTGTTTCCTGTTGGTGTGTGAACATTAAAAATAAAAATAATTTAATCATAGACATTTGTCACATGTTACATATATAGTTCTATCTTTCATGTTATGATATATGTCTGTGAAAACAAAATATCTTTCATGACTGCTATGAAAGTCCCCTGAGTCTAAAAAAGTGTTTTTTTTTTTTTTTAATAATCTCTCTCCCTCTCTAAACAGCCGTAAAATCGACAAAGTTCAAACTTTAAATTCTATTTTGGTATCACCACTATAAAGATCTGACAGGAAGTTAACTATCAAAATTCCTCAAGCGGAAATACCACTTTACTGAATAGATTTTTTGTTGTTGTGGGCGATTTTCACGAAAAATGGATCCAACGATTTTCTTTAAAACTTTTTAGCGATGAGCTTTCAAAATACCGTCTTTCAAAAATCGATTGATCTGAAATGTGACTAGAACTGAACAGTCTCTTTCAATTTTCTATGATTTGGGATCTAATGCAATGGGATCGGAAGAGCGGAGAAGCACACATTTAATGAATCAAAAGTCAATTACTCCCCACCTAGGCCATACTAAGAAGGGAGAGTTTGATTCATATAAATAGTAGAACAGTTCAGGGAATTTTACAAAGTTTTACAACAGCAAATCTAGCCATCAACCTATCTACTACCTTCTTACTCAGCCAGTCTGTCTCTTTATATTTCTCTCGCTACCTAATTTCTATTAATAGTGAAAAGTCGTTTCAGTTTGCGTGTTGTTCTATTTATTATACAGTGTTCAGCATATCATCTAGTTTATTTCTTTCAGTCTCTCTTTCTCACAAACATTATATACATAAAGACATCAAAATATTGGTTACAAATTAGTTCTATTATATTTATAGAAACATATCACTTTTATTTGAAACTTTTCAGTGGGATATAAATAAATTTTATAATGCGAAGTTTGAAGCAGTCTTAATTCAAATAAATGAGCCATATTTAACTATACTGCTAATAAATGATAATAATAAACTTACACTTATTACAAGAATAATAAGGTTTATATGCTTATTTCTGATAAATGATATCCTGGTAAAAAAAATAAAAATAAAATGGAAAACACTAAAGGCGTAAAGTCCACAAATATTCTATTGCGCTGCCAACAAAACGATTAATAACTACGTCAGTGGGAATTTTCACACCAATTAAATTGAAAAACGATTTGATTAAATAAAAATAAAACAAAATAAACTTCCTTAAACATATATGTCAAACATATACTATGCCAAACAGAAACTTTGAAATAAATTTTCCAATGTGAAGGAAGTATTGAAGCAATGTGTATAAACAAAAATAATTAATGCAGTATATATATGTTAACAATGAAATAAAAGAGCAATAGAAAACCAGTCTGAGATGATAATAGTTCATTGTTGCGTATATACCATTGAATATTTTTATAACAATTAAAGTAAGTTACAATAAATATTAATCCTCTGATTGTTTGACAATTTTTATACTTTCTCTTGCTCCAAAAAAAGAAGGGGAAGTATTGCAAAATATGCCAGATTTTCCAAATTGAATTTTCACCGGAAATACTTGTTTTGGAGTCCCCTGAATACGATAAAAAATGTTTTTAGCCTATGGTCTATGTGTTTTTTTTTTTTTTTATTCTGCATTAGTATCTCAAAAACGAAAAGTCGCAGTTAGGAAGCTCAAACCAGGTATTCCGTTTAGGTAATACACCGCTTCAGACACGAAGATTTCAGGCAAAATCCATCAACCGGAAGTGAGACTTTACTGCATTTTTTTTTTTTAATTTTTCGTGATTTTTCTTGAAAACTACTCCAACAATTTTCTTTAAACTTCTATATATACTAAGCACACTTTCATAAATACTTATCATTTTTTTATCTGAAACATTTTCCTGAGAAAACTGATTTTTTTGAAAGATTTTGAGGTAATAGTAGCGTTATGCTTTCCTACGGAACTACCATTTCAGTATAATATATGGTTTTAAGGTCAGTCTGAAATGTTTACCCCTGATCTAGCAGAATTCTCAGGCGCTGATTCTGAGCCTAAAACAGAGAATTCCTTCATTTATGTCACAAGCAACCACTGCGTCCAAAAAAAAGGAAAATTTAAGTCTAAAAGGGTCTTATGGACATAGGGATCTATGGAAGCATTTTTAAGGCTAACCACTAACCTTGCAGGAAAATTGTGAACAACTGAAACTCCTGATACTGAAATATAATTTTTTTTCAAGTTTTGTCTAGCTTATCTAAAGAGAAAATTGCTATTCTAAGGAGGTTAGATATTTTTTTTTGTTTTTCCGAAACTTGGTTTCATCAAGACAATATAGTTTTATCTAATTTTCTAAATGATTACGACTTTATTTTTCTAGAATTTCTAAATTATATGAAAAAAAACCTAGTGTGATATGCTCACACAACCTTCCCTTAATCTAGTTTCAAAAATGTAATTGACAAATGTTATAGTTAGTGTACCAAATTTAATAAAATTTATCAAAGTTTGTCAAAAACTGAAAAACCTGTTCAGTAAAAGCGCACTTCAGGTTTACCAATTTTCTTGAAACTCGGCACTAATTTTGGCCATCTATGAATTTCTAATTAATTTTGTTTGGATTGTAGAATTGCATAATCAACTATGATTAGCACTTAAGAGAAAAACATAACCCCTTCCTTCTCCCAAAAGTCCCCTTAAATGACTTTACCAGGAGAAATGTTTCAAATAAAAGTTGTAGCTCTTTGTATGTTTAGTTTATATTGGAAGTTTAGAGAAAATCATTGGAGCCGTTTTCGAGAAAATACCAGAAAACTGAAAAATTAATTTCAGTAAAAACGCACTTCCGGTCATCCGATTTCTTTCAAACTCGGAATTTCAACAACACATTTAATTCTCATTAATATTATTCAGATGGCAGAACTGTATAGTAAACTAAAATAGCAATTCAGAGGAAAGCTTAACCCAATCCCTCCCCTAAAAGTGCCCCTTAAATGAATTTTTCCAGAGAAATGTTTCAAATAAAAGTTGTAGAACTCGGTATGCCTAATTGATATGTCAAGTTTGAAGAAAATCGTCCGATCTATTTTCGAGAATAACATTTTTACTTTCTCTTACTCCTAGTAAGAGGAAGTATTGTAATCGTGTCAAATTTTCGATATCGAGTTTTCACCGGAAATATCCGTTTTGAGGTCCCCTGAGTCCCAAAAAGTGGTTTTTAGCGAATGGTCTGTGTGTGTGTGTTGTGTGTGTGTGTGTGTGTGTGTGTGTGTCTGTGTGTGTATGTATGTGAACAGCATAGCTCAAAAACGAAAAATCGTAGAAAGTTCAAACTTGATATTACGTTTAGGTATCACCATGGGATCTGACGGTGCGTTATCTGTCAAAATTCCTCAACCGGAAGTACCACTTTACTAGTTGTTTTTTTTACGTTTTTGCATTTTCTCAAAAATGGCTCCGACGATTTTCTTTAAACTTATATCAACTACACATACAAAGAGCTACAACTTTTATTTGAAACATTTCTCCAGGAAAATTCATTTAAGGGCACTTCTGGGGGAGGGGTGGGGTTATTTTTCTCTAAAGTGCTATCATAGTTGATTATACAATTGTATCATCCAAACAAAATTAATTAGTAATAAATAGATGGCCAAAATTCCGAGTTTCAAGAAAATTAGTAATCCGGAAGTGCGCTTTTACTGAACAATTTTTTTCAGTTTTCGACGAATCTTATTAAATTTGGTACACAAACTATAAAGGTGTCAATTATAATTTGGAGAACTGGAGTAAGAGAAAGTTGTGTGAGTGTTTCACACCAGATTTTTTTGTCTATACTTAATATTACGTATTTTAATATTTATAGAAGGTATATTAAATGCTATAATTAGTATAGAAATTGTTTTGCATTTTTACTGCTTATTTGTCGTATTAATTGTGTTTACTATTATTATTATTGCAGTCAAAACATTTAATTTTAGTTATATATTGGCCGAGTTGATTTTGTCTATTGTATTTTTTTTTGCTTTTCTATTGTTTTATTATTTTAAGAAATTAAGAAAAATTATCACTCATTTCTTTTTCAGTCAAATCATTAATTTCTTTTTCTGATTTAGACGGTAATTATTTTTTGTAACTTCTTATTAGTTTTAAAAATAATCAAATATTGTCATTCAGTTTTTCACTTTTTTTCATTCATATTCATATCATTTTCTAATCTACTCTGTATTATTTTTTATTTTTTTATTATTATTATTATTATTGTCATTTCGTTTTGTTTATATACTATACAGATCTGTTTATTGTTCGCCAACTTCCTCTGTAAGCCTTAAAGGCAAAAACAGAGTATTATATAAATAAAATAATATATCTGTTATTTTATCCGTCGCAACATGCTTGTTCCATTTGTTCCTGACCGGTTTCTGGACTTTTCATCCATCGACAGAACAAATTCACCAACTTCGTGTAAACAATGTTTCTGTTACACTCACATTTGTTGGTTTTTCTGTAAAAAAAAGTTCTTTTGGGCATCGCGTTGAAGTAAACTCTCTACACGAAATTAGTGAATCTGCTCTGGCGGTGGATGAAAATCCAGAAACCGGTCAGGAATAAAAGGAACATGCATGTGATATGACAGATAAAATACCAGGGATGTTATCCAGCATTACAGATCCATTCACATATTCAAAAATAATACATAGTTGTAGCCCCTATATATAATGTAATAGTATCCAAAGAGAGTATTCGTAGCAGAGAAAGAGAGACAAAATGCCAGGATTACTCTCTCGGACTAGAGTGGGAGAAACCACATAAATACAGCTATAGGACAGTTCATACAACTGCCGTCACTACTACGTGTCATTACCCTTTTACCACTCTACCATACTTTATCATTTCAAGTGTAAAGTCCAGGCAGTCAGTGTCACTCATTATATTATTCAGTGTTAACCATAACTTGTTAATTCATTCAAACCAGGCCATTTCTCTCCTTCAACAACCCCATTGTGTATAATATTGATACACATTAGAAGTATTGATACTTACTTACTGGTTGGCACTACAGTCCTCCAGGGACGAAGGCCTCCTGTCCAATGCTCTCAACCTCCATCTCCTCACCCCTATTTGCCTCAGGTCCTCTTCCAAGTCGTCAAGCCATCTTTTTCTCGATCTCCCTGTTTTCCTTCTTCCTCCAGGTTTCCCACACATAAGTTCTACGTGGTAGTCTCTCTGCCGGCATCCTTTCAGCGTGACCCAGCCATCGGAGTCTCCTTTTCTTTATGAAGATCACTAAGTTAACGTTCCTATAATGTTCTCGAAGCTCTTGGTTCCTTCTTATTCGCCATATTCCGTTTTCACATATTGGGCCGTACATGGCTTTCAGGATTTTGCGTACCCAGACATTAAGTCTGACTTCGCTATTCTTAGTCAGAACCGTAGTCTCACTTCCGTACGCTACCACGGGTCTAATAATACTCTTATAAATGATAGCCTTTGTCTCGAGAGAGAAGGACCTAAACTTTAGCGTGTTTCTTAAGGCATAGAAACATCTGCTACCAGCTGCTAGCCTTGCCTTAATGTCTTTCTTTACATCATTATTATTATTATTATTATTTGTAATCCAAGAAGTATTGATAGATTTTCCAAATTTGAAGCAAATTGGTTAATGGGAAGAGCGATTTTACAGAATAGTTGTTTCGAGTTTTTTGTTATTTTCTCAAAAACGGTTGTACCTAACAATTTTCTTTGAAACTTGGAATGCTTACTGCATAGATAGAAACGTATCACTTTTATTTAAAATATTTTTCTGAAAAAAAAATTTAATTTTAAAGGAGTATGGGGGGTCTACCAGTTAGTTTATATTTAAGCCCAAGCTTTCATGATTTTAACACAGAGCGCCCCACATAAGGCCGCTCAATATTTAAACCAGTAAAATCCCTACCACCTTTTTTTTTATAGTCAGCCTAACTAAACATTATAACGATATAATTTTTAAAAAAATTTATTGATTAAAATCGTGTCAAATTTTCGATATTGAGTTTACACCGGAAATATCCGTTTTGAGGTCCCCTGAGTCCAACAAAATGGTTTTTAGCAAATGGTCTGTGTGTGTATATGTGTGTGAGTGTGTGTATGTGTGTATATAACAGCATAGCTCAAATATGAAAAACTGTAAAAAGTTGAAACTTGATATTCCGTTTAGGTATCACCAGACATCTGTCAAAATTCCTTAACCGGAAGTACCACTTTACTTGTTTGTTTTTTTTTTTTTACTTTTTTGCGTTTTTCTTAAAAAGTGGTACCGACGATTTACTTTAAACTTGGCATATCAACTACACATACAAAGAGCTACAACTTTTATTTAAAACATTTCTCTAGGAAAATTCATTTAAGGGCACTTTTACGGGAAGGGTGGGGGTTATGTTTTTCTCTAAAGTGCTATCATAATTGATCATACAATTCTATCCTCCAAAGAAAATTGATTAGAAATAAATAGGTGGCCGAAATTCCGAAGTTTCAAGGAAATTAGTAAACCGGAAGTGCGCTTCTACTGAACAGTTTTTTCAGTTATTGACAAATTTCATTAAATTTAGTACACAAACTATAAAACTTGTAAATTATAATTTTGAGAACTGGAGTAAGAGAAAGTTTTGTGAGTGTTTCACACCAGATTTTTTTAGTTTTTCTTTTGTAAGAGAAACGTGAAAAAAAAAAAAAATTCAGATTTAAGTCTTCACAGACAACGTATTTTGTGAGGTCCATGGAAAGAAGTATATCTGGGGTGTGCAACACTTCCACACGATTTTTTCTTACTATAATTGATAAAATTATAAAATTGACGAATTTTGTTTAAACTTGATATTTTACTCAGTTGCCCTAAAATAAGTAACGACATAGAAAAGTAGATTACATTATAATCCAGCGGAAGCGGCGATAATAAATGCCACAATTGAACAAACGTCACAAATTTGTCAAATTAATTTTTCCCTAAAATGTATTAATTTCCGGTAAATTGTTACAAACAAAAATTAATTTTTAAGAAGAGTTTCGAGAAACTTCCAAAAAAAAAGAAAAAAAAGTAATTCTGTAAAGTCGCTCTTCCAATTGAACTGAACTTCTTGCCCTGCGTTTTAATATACCTTAGTTATAAGTTGTAGAATCATAATATTGTAATTAATTGATAGAATAAAGCTACCATTGGTGCTCCCGCCATTCCAACTCACATATCTTGGAAAAACGCTCCAAATAAATGTTACCAGACAGTTATCTGTGGGGTAGATAATATATGAAGATAAGATATTTTGTTTTCACAGACATATATCATAATATGAAAAATAGAACTATTATTGTTCACACACCAACAGGAAACAAATTTTTAATGAGAAAGGGTGTGAAATCGTTTCGCTAAATAATCATTTATTTTATAACGCCAACTTTAAAAACCGAATTTAGGCTAGCCGATGCGATATATTTTTTTTCTATGACAAATAAAATTAATATATACAAGGGTCATTCAATATGTAACGAGACAAATCGCTGTAGCTCAAAAACGGTTTGTTTAATCAACACAATAGTTTCAGGGCATCAAATTGGCATACTTGTACATAATTTCTCATAAGCTGTTCGAGAGTATTTGTTAAGCATAACCACAAATGTATTCAGTTAATAATGGCGAGTCCGCCCGACGATTGCACCTCCGTAGAACACTCAGTGATTAGATTTTTAGTTGCAGAGGGTATCAAAGGTAGTGAAACCACGAAAGAATGTTGAAAATGTACGGGAATAATTGTTTGAACCGTTCGAACGTTTACAAATGGATAGGTTAAAAATGGCCGTGTGAGTGTTTGCGACGAGCAACGAAGTGGATGACGTTTGAAGGTGCAACTTCCTCCCTCGAATCTCGCATTAACACGTTAATTCTGGACCACAGGCATATTACTGTTGAATTGATAGCTGAAGAAGTGCACGTGAGTGTTGGAACTGTCCACAACATTATTCAGAATAAGCTGCAGTACAAGAAAACATGTGCGAGATGGGTTCCAAGACAATTTACGGATCCCCACAAAGAAACTAGGTTTCAAATCAGTCCACAGTTGAAAGAACGATGTTTAATTGAAAGCGAATTGTTCAGTAGAATTGTAACATGTGATGAACATGGATACACCATTTTGAGCCGTAATCTAAGCGTCAAAGCCTTGAGTGGAAGCATACGGGTTCTTCCACTCGAAAGAAATTCAAGACCCAGACGTTTGCAGGTAAAGTCATGCTTACAGTATTATGGGGTTAGCAGAGGCCTATTTATTGTGACTATCTCGAAGATCAAGAAACCATCAACAGCCAGTATTACAGTGATATCCTCACAAACAAAGTAAGGCCTGCCATTCGGACGAAACATCGTGGACTCTTGACTAAAGGCGTGATTTTGCTTCATGACAACGCGCGCCGCGCGCCCACACACGGCACAGTTAACTCAAGAAACACTTCAAAAAGTGGGGTGGGAAATCCTTCCACTTCCCCCTACAGCCCGGACCACGTACCATCGGACTTCCATTTATCTGGTCCCCTTAAAGAGGCTCTACGTAGGTAACATTTTCAATCCAATGAAGAAGTTAAAAAATCAGGTGCAAAAGTGGCTTCGAGATCAACCCAAACACTTTTATGCCAGAGGCATACACAAATTAGAAGAACGATGGGACAAGTATATAAATGTTGCTGGGAACATTGTTGAAAAGTAGCCTAAGTTTTGTATTGATTAAATAAACCGTTTTTGAGCTACAGAGAATTTGTCTCGTTACTAATTGAATGGCCCTCGTTTATAAAGGAACAAAAATATGTACCGTAAATGAATGTTATCGGTGTGAGAAGATTACCTTCAGAAAGGTTGAGAACAATAATTATTAGTGTAAAGTTGAACAGATTGCATTATTATCTTTTTTGATATTTATTTTTTTTTTTCGGGCGCATCAACTACGGTGGTTAATAGCGCCCTCCGAACATTTTACTTTCTCTTCTCTGGACACTCTTCTGCAGTTGGAATACACAGCTCTGCAAGGCGAGGTGAAGCCGTAGGTAAATTAATTTATTGTGAAATTGATCTTAAAATGTTTAATCAAATGTTTAAGAACTTCTACTTATAATGGAGTTGATGAGAAGAGAAATTGGGATTGATTAATTAGACGAGATATGAAGTCACTGTTATAATATAGCTATAAGTTTACATACACTAACTGCACTGGACTGATAGAATAAAAGGTGGGAGTAGAGATATGACACGATGCGATGT